>JAGKTI010002182.1:19614-70485 GCA_018397915.1 Birgus latro | reverse complement strand
ATAAAAAAAAAAAAAAAAAAAAAAAAAAAAAAGCAGGGCTTGCATAATTCATCACTGAACATATATATTATTTGTATACTGTGGTGATAGTATCTTTGCTGTGTTCAAATGTTGTTTGTGCAAGTGATTTTAAGGCACTGAGTCTTGGTGTTCATTAATTTTTGATGTTAGTAATGAGATGTTTAAATGACACTGATGTATTTTATGTTACACCAAGGATTTTGTGTGTGTGTGTGGGGAGGGGGGGGGTGTTGTTTATGCTCTATCTATCCATCTATTTCCAGACGCCTCAATCCCACACGGGGTGGTCACAAACAAATCGTGTCCATGTCGCTCTGTCCCCTGCCATTTCACTGCCCAGCTCCCAGCTCACACACCCCTCCCTCATATACCTTTTCACTCCATTCTCCACCTCATCCTCGGACTCCCCCTCCCTCCCCCCCCTCCACCTTACTCACATACACTCTCCTTGTCAGTCTCTCATTCTCCATCCTCTCCACATGCCCAAACCACCTTAATGTGTTTCTCCTAACACTTCCTATCACGTCCACATCCACACCACAACGCTCCGTGCACTTCCTCATTTGTTAGTCTGTTTCTCCATGTGACTCCACATGCTCCTCTCAAATAATTCATTTCCACTGCTCTCACTCTTGAATTCTGTCCCTCCAACAGGGTCCAAGCTTCACTTCCATATGCTAGAGTCGGTATCACAGTACTGTCAGGCAGAAACTTTTTCACTTCCATGCTCACTTCCCTGTTTCTTATCACTGCTTTCAAGGAGCCAGCAACCTTCCTAGCACTTCATCCTCCAGATTTCCATCCTTACTCATCACACTACCCAAGTACTTAAACACACTCACATTTTCCATTTCCTCCTCATCCAACCTCACAGTACGTTCACTGACGTTACTTCTCTCGAAGACTATCACTAACATTTTCCATTTCCTCCTCATCCAACCTCCCAGTATGTTCACTGACTTCACTTCTCTCGAAGACTATCACTTTTCTCTTCCCTACATTCACCTTTAGATTCTGATTCTTACACACTCTTCCATACTCATCTACCAAGCCTTGCACCTTCCCTTCATCTTCACTCAACAATACAGTATCATTTGCAAACAACAGTACAGGGGATTTACAAACACTGCCCTCTCTCACTAGGGCTGCTCCAACATCCACTGCCCTACCTTGTATCTCTTTTATAACCCCATCCATATACAGATTGAACAACCATGGAGACATGACACATCCTTGTTTCAATCCAACCTTCAAATGGAAAATTTCACTCAGTTTGCCATCCACACACACTGCGGCCTTAGCACCCTCATACAAACTCTTCACAGCCTTCAACAACTTCCCATCTACTACATATATTCTTAATACTTTTCACAATCCTTGTCTATCCACCCTGTCATATGCTTTCTCCAAATCCATGAAGGCTGCATATAACTTCTTTTCCTTCTATAGAAACTTTTCCACTAAAGATCTAAGAATGAATATCTGAGCTACACAACCTCTTCCCTTCCTAAAACCTCCCTGTTCTTCTCCCACTAATTCCTCTGTTATTTCCCTAACTCTGTCAGTAAGTATCCTACCATATACTTTTCCTATTACACTAAGAAGGCAATTGCCCCTATGATTACCACACACTTCTTTTTCCCCTTTAACTTTGTACAGAGGAACAATTATACATAACTTCCAATCCTCAGGGACTATACCTTCCTCCCAGGCCAATCTGCACACCTTCCACATTCATTCTATTACTATCTCTCTCCCCCATGCTTCTGCATTTCACCACACACTCCATGAATGGGGTGCTTTCAAAGTTAGTATTCAGCAAGATGGCTCTCTCGCTTTGGACAAACACATCCCGCACACAGTTTAAAAAACATATTTTTCTTTGTTAAATATCTACACTGTAGTAGTAGTAGTAGTAGTTGTTCCCTAGGCAGTCTGGCCGAACAGCCCCAAGTCCCTAAGGAAGGCCATGGCAGAGACCGGGCTTTCCCACAGAGCTCTCAAGGAGTGTATGTTGTGTTGTTGGCGTAGGTGATTGTATGCAATGCAGTCTTCCATGATGTGCTTAACAGTATAGGGTGCTGTGTTACATCCTGGACAGGCGTCAGCAACAGAGTCATCCAGCCCCTTCTGATAACTCAAGAGGGCTGGATGATGCCCACATCTCAGCCTGCCCAGGTGGACCCTGTCCTCAAGGGGGAGATAGGATTCAGAAGGATGGATATCAGCAGGCCGTGCATGCAGCTGTGTTGTCTTTGAGTGACTGAATGGAACAGCGAGTGATTTGAGTATGAATATGCTTCTGGAAGCTGGTCTGAGGTGGGCAGGGGGGAAGAGATGATAGTATTTGTGTATGATATCATGTGCCGGGTGTTGTTTTGATGTTCCTTGGTGTGTGTGGATGTGCTGCCATGTAGTGTAGTGGATGTTGTGGGTTTGTGGAGGCTGCAGCAAGAGTTTGGGTGCCTCTCATGTCTAGATAATCCTTGACTTTGAGGACTTTGGTTTCTTGGTGTACGTGGTCTGTAGGTGTCATAGCTGTGGGCTCTGACCACTCTCCAGGAAGTAGTGGGGGCGAGGTTTGGGGAACAGAAGGTGATGTCTGGGGATGATGGGAGGAAGAGGGCTTGGTGTGGGATATGGGTATGAAGACTGGGATGATTGAGTATGAAAAGGTGATCTGTCTGGGTTTGTAGTGCCAGCCCTCTGTCTGTGTCAGGGTTGTTGACATACCAGGCCAACGCCTTGGTGTTGAAATCACCACCCAGGATGATGTTGGGTATGTTAGTGATGTGGTGTATTTGTGGAGAGTAATTGTGTGGTACTGTGGGGGATGACTGGGGGGAATGTATATGTTGGCAATTGTCATGTGTGATTTGTTACCAGTGAAATGGAGAATGTGAGTGAATTTAAGTACTTGGGCAGTGTGATGAGTAAGGATGGTAGTCTGGAGGGTGAAGTGCTCGAAAGGGTACAGCAGGGAAGGAAGGTTGTTGGTTCGTTGAAAGCAGTGATAAGAAACAGGGAGGTGAGCATGGAAGTGAAAAAGTTGTTACATGACAGTATTGTGATACCAACTCTGACATATGGAAGTGAAGCTTGGACCCTGTTGGAAGGACAGAAGTCAAGAGTGAGAGCAGTGGAAATGAGTTATTTGAGAGGAGCATGTGGAGTCACATGGAGAGACAGACTAACAAATGAGGAAGTGAAGGAGTGTTGTGGTGTGGTTGAGGACGTGATGGGAAGCGTTAGGAGAAACACGTTAAGGTGGTTTGGGCATGTGGAGAGGATGGAGAGTGAAAGATTGACGAAGAGAGTGTATGTGAGTGAGGTGGAGGGGGCGAGAGGGAGGGGGAGGCCGAGGATGAGATGGAGGGACGGAGTGGAGAGGTATATGAGAGAGGGGGGTGTGAGTTGGGAGCGTGGTAGTGAAATGGCAGGGGACAGAGTGACATGGAGGCGATTTGTTTGTGGCCACCCCGTTTGGGATTGAGGCGTCTGGCAGTAGTAGTAGTAGTAGTAGCTTATTTTAATTGATTGTATTTCTGTCGTAGTGTCATGTGGTGGGAGAAGTGACTTTGTGTGTGCACTGGTATCTGAAAAGTTTATGGATTTGTGTACCAGGGTGATGAGTCCACCGCCAGCACCATCGGACCTGTCCTGTCTGATGGTGGTGAAATTATGAAATGTAGGTGTTTTTTGTGTTGTGCATAGTTTTGTTTCTTGTAAGATGGCAATATGTATGTTGTGTTGTTTGATGAATTGTGTGAGTTCTTGTTTTTTTGTGTTTATGCCATCTATGTTTAGTTGGAGAATGTTTATGTTATGTGTGCAGTGTGTGTTGGGTGCTGCAGCACGGAGGGGAGGTGGTTGTGAAGGTGGAGGGGAAGGGGTAGGAGAAGGTTGTGGTGGAGGTAAGGGTTGGGGTGGATTAGTTCAGGGTGGGATAAGAGGAGTTAGGGGATTGGATGGTGTGGGAAGGATTGGTGGGTTAGAGTGAGGAGGTGTAGGGGAAGTAGGAGTAGGGTTGGTGAGGGGGTTAGTGGGTGGGGGGAAGGAAGGAACATAAGGAGCAGGTCCAGGTGTTTGTGTAGTCTTTTCTGGATGCAAGTGTTGTGCAAGTGTGATGGGTCCAGTTCTTGCAGGAATTGCACTGAACTGAATCCTTTGTCTGTCGGCTCAACGTAATAGGTTTTGAGCATGTTGGACATGTATATTTGTTGATAGGTCCTGGATTTCTCTCAATACCCCCAGCAAGAAGTCGTCGAGAAATGACCGCCGGGGAGTCATTTCTCGGTGTAGAAAAAACGGTGTTGTTGTGTGTGGTATGGAGAGATGTGGTACTTGCCCGGGCGACCAAAACCACTCCCAGGTTCTCGGGCCCAGTGAGGAGGGGGGGGGGGGCTCCCATGCTGTCCTCCTCTTCTCCTAGACAGCCTCTGGGGAGTAGACCCATGACAAAGACGCCACCGCTCCAGGTCCTATCTACACTGTTGTGCGAAACTGTGAATAAAGTAATGTATATAATCTATCTATCTATTGCCAGACGCCTCAATCCCGAACGGGGTGGCCACAAACAAATCGCCTCCATGTCACTCTGTCCCCTGCCATTTCACTACCACGCTCCCAACTCACACCCCCCTCTCTCATATACCTCTCCACTCCATCCCTCCATCTCATCCTCGGCCTCCCCCTCCCTCTCGCCCCCTCCACCTCACTCACATACACTCTCCTCGTCAATCTTTCACTCTCCATCCTCTCCACATGCCCAAACCACCTTAACGTGTTTCTCCTAACGCTTCCCATCACATCCTCAACCACATCACAACGCTCCTTCACTTCCTCATTTGTTAGTCTGTCAACGCTCCTTCACTTCCTCATTTGTTAGTCTGTCAACGCTCCTTCACTTCCTCATTTGTTAGTCTGTTTCTCCATGTGACTCCACATGCTCCTCTCAAATAACTCATTTCCACTGCCCTCACTCTTGACTTCTGTCCTTCCAACAGGGTCCAAGCTTCACTTCCATATGTCAGAGTTAGTATCACAATACTGTCATGTAACAACTTTTTCACTTCCATGCTCACCTCCCTGTTTCTTATCACTGTAATAGGATATTAGTAGCGAAAATTTTGATCGGACGGAAAATGATTTCAATAATATCGGCATATGCTCCACAGGTAGGATTAGATGACGCAGAGAAGGATAGATTTTGGGATGATTTAATACGTGTAGTAAGTGGTATGGGTGATGATGAGGTAGTGGTTCTGGGAGGGGATTTAATTGGTCATGTTGGTGAAGCAGCTCAAGGTTATGAAGGAGTCCATGAAGGATGTGCATATGGTATGAGGAATGCGGAAGGGGAAAGAATACTTGAGTTTGGGGAGGCTACAGACATGATTGTGTTAAACACACATTTTAGAAAAAGAGTGAGTAGATTGATTATGTACGAGTCCGGGGGAAACAGTAGTCAGATAGATTATTTTCTGGTCAGGAGGGTTGATAGGAGATTAGTGAGGGATGTTAAAGTTATAAGAAGCAGCACAAACTGATGATTTGTGACATGGTGTTTAAGGAACGAGTGATGAGGAGGAGGACATATGTACCTAGGAGGAAAATATGGAAGCTGGGAAACCAATCAGTAAGGGATGCCTTTCATAGTGAGATGAGGAGGGTGGTGGCTGAACAGGAAGCCATAGATAAAGACATTAATGAACAGTATAGAGCCCTTAAGAACAACCTCTTGAGAGTTACAGATGCAATATGCGGTTGGACAAGAGGCCCACCAAGACATAAAGTAACTTGATGGTGGGATGAGGGTGTAGAAGCCGCAGTTGAGGAGAAAAGAAGACTTTTCCAGGAATGGAAGAAGGGTGGTAACAGGGAGGAGTACTTGGCTGCCAAGCGCAGGGCTAGAAGAGAGGTATACAGGGCGAAGTCTGAGTCACAGAGACTTTTACTTGATAATCTAAATCATGGAGGAAGGAAAAATATGATTTTTAGGGGTGGCAAATCAGGTGAAGATGGATAATTGGGACATTGTAGGTGAGCAGTGTGTGGAGAATGATGAAGGATGGGTAGTGGTGAACAGTGAGGATATTAAAGATGCATGGAGAGAGCATTATAGCCAGTTGTTGAATCAGGAGTTTGATTGGGATAGGGAATGTTTGGAGCCAGCTGATCCAGTGTTTGGCCCTTGGCCTTTGATTGACGCTGCTACTGTGAGTCAGGCAATAGGCAGGATGCGGGTGGGGAAGGCAGCAGGTGTGTCTGGGTTGGCTGCCGAAATGTTGAAGGCCTCAGGAGCTACTGGGGTGAGGTTAGTCACTGACCTGATAAATATGATTATATATGAGTGTGTTGTCCCAGATGACTGGCTGAAGAGTGTAATTGTAAATGTGTATAAAAGGAAGGGTGATGCCCTGGAAAGGGGAAATTACAGAGATATAAAGCTCTTAGATCAGATAATGAAAGTAATGGAGAGAGTTCTAGAAGGTATGATTAGAGAAAGAGTGAATATCGATGAGATGTAGTTTGGGTTTATGCCAGGCAGGGGGACCACTGATGCCATAATCATTGTTCGACAGCTTCAGGAAAAATATATTGGTAAGAAAAGGGAACTGTATTTTGTTTTTGTTGATCTGGAAAAGGCCTTTGACAGAGTCCCAAGAGAGGTGGTGAGGTGGGCAATGAGAAAGCTAGGGTTGGAAGAGTGACTGGTTAGGGTAGTTATGGCCATGTATGTGGGTGCTCGCACCCAGGTAAGAGTGAATGGAGTTTTGAGTGATGAGTCTTCCGTGAATGTTGGTGTGCATCAGGAGTCAGTTTTGAGTCCCTTGTTGTTTATCATGGTGCTTGAAGCCCTCTCATGTGACTTCAGAGATGGACTCCCATGGGAGATGTTGTATGCTGATGATTTGGTGTTGATTGCGGAGAATGAAGGGGAGGCGGAGGAAAGATTTAAGAAGTGGAGAGATGGTATGGGGTACAAGGGCTTAAGGGTAAATGCAGATAAAACAAAAGTGATGATATCTAGGGTTGGTGGCAGTACAATCAGAGGAGAGGGAGAGTGGCCATGTGCAGTTTGCCACATGGGTGTGGGAAGTAATTCCATCTTGTGTAGTGTTTGTGATAAATGGGTGCACAAGAGATGTAGTGGTATTAGAGGTAGACTGCGAGATAATGCTGATTTCATGTGTGCGGTGTGTCGGGGAGAGCAGGGGGAAATTGTTAGGCGTGAGAGGGTTGAACTTGCAGGTGAGTCTCTTGAGTGTGTGGAGGAGTTTTGTTATTTGGGAGACACGTTATGTGCCGAAGGTGGAGCTGGAGTTAGCTCGGTTGCTAGGGTGAGAAGTGGTTGGAAGAAGTTCAGGGAGCTGTTGCCTCTCCTGACATTGAGAGGACTCTCCTTACGTGCTAAGGGGTCTTTGTATGCAGCATGTGTTAGGAGTGTGATGCTGTATGGTAGTGAGACTGGGCAGTAGAGGAAGAGGATATTCGCAGGTTTAAACGTACAGAAATGACAATGATTAGGTGGATGTGCAGCGCGTCCCTGCATGCAAGGCCTGGGGGGGCTGGGTTTACGATGGAAGAGTTGAGAGGTAGGATGGGACTGGAGTGTATTGGTGTTGTGATGAGGAGAGGTAGGCTGAGGTGGTTTGGACATGTGGAGAGGATGGGGGATGATAATTGGGTACAGAGGGTGAGAGGTGTTAATACAGTAAGACCTCACTATAACGGACTACAGTAAGGTCCCGGGTTACGTCAGAGTTCCGTTCCTGAGACATGACGTAAGCCAATTTTGAATGTAAGTCGAGTTTTACAGATTTTTCAACCATACATCGCATATTATACATGTAATAATCTAATAACAGGTTTGTATAAGAAACACAGTCTTTTGAAATGATGATATTTATTGAATAAAATATAAGTTGTACTTGCTACGAGTCTTCGTCACAGTAGCTCACTCGCTGCAGTAACGGCACTTCTCATCGTCATGGTAACCGATTCCTCACTCTCCCGTCCTTACACACGTGCCCATTGCCAACACACATTTTATTCCTAAATTCAAACACTTTTCATACTTCATCATACAATAAAGTTTACCGTAAAATACTGCCGTAAAATATGAAATACGAACATCATTACCAGCACGATAATGTAAGCATTTCTAACATCAATTCTGATGGCTTTTTTCTCTCACTCGATCACTGATGCTTTTTCTCCTTTCTCATTACGCTTAATAATATCGACTTTTTCACGTAATGTGATGGTCTTGCATTTCTTGGAGTCATTATGGTCACTAGGAAGCTGTCTCTTAGGAATCGTGGAATCAGGCGAAAAACAAACACAAGAAAATTACAGTACAGGTGGTACTAGCAGTGAGACTGAAAGCGATTGTTGGTTTGTTGGTAGTCAAGCGTGAGGCGGGAAAACACCAGAGACATCTTGCGGTAAACAGCAACACTTCAAAAACCGAGCTTTACGTATTTTTTCTTTATTTTCTTATATTTTAAAATTTCCGAACCGACTGTCGTAACCTCGATTTGACGTAAGCCGATACCAACGTAACCCGGGACCTTACTGTAATTGGGGCTCAGGGCAGTCCAAAAGATGCGATTTTCCTATAAAAGCAACATCCGGACTTAACCCTACTAATCTGGACTTTTTCCCATATATCAGACATTAGTCCGGATTGCATCAGTGGTTTTCACCACCATTGCAGTATTGTACTGTGTTATACTTTCACTACATTAATCAAATGGTTTAATAATACTGTACTGTGCACTGAAAAACATGTCTTTTACTTGTCTTATTGTGGTGAACACAGCTGAAGTTGTCAGGCAGTCCGGACTGCTTTCTGGCTATATTGGACTTTTTCCGATATATAGGAGTTTAGTCCGGTAGCTCCTCGAGTCCAAGCGAATTCCGGTCTACTGAAGTCCGTTATATCGAGGTTTTACTGTATTGGGGGAGGGGTTGGGAGGGGTAGACCGAGAAAGACATGGGACGAGGTCATTAAGTGTGACTTAAGGGTTGAGGGACTGAACAGGGAGGCTGCCAGAGATCGAGCAGCATGGAGAGCCGCCATTAGGTGACCAAGGCAGACGCATGCAAGCATGTTGGAGCCTTCAAAAACAAAAACAAAATAATACAAACAGAACACGTATATATAACGTAGAGTGAATTGTTTATATTTAACGTAAACGGAAATTAAAACATTATTGATGGCATTTGATGGCAACCCGCCCTTTCAGTGATCCTATATTATTTAAATTCTGCTACATTTAGTGCAAGTTTGGTTCTTAATACATAGTTTGTTCAGACTGTAAATTACACCTAGTGGGTATTTTGACTCATTCAGTCTCTATGTTGGCAGAAATTTAATGATGAGTAAATACTGGGACTCAACATTTTCCTCACTCCCTTCACATATGCGCACCGCACTGCAAGACAGTCCCGTGTTCCCCCCCCCAAAAGATTTATTTTCAATACAAACGCACGAGGACTAATGCTTAAAATAATACAATTTAGACTAATTGTGGTCTGGTTAGGTTAGATGAAGTAAGGCACTGTAATTGTTTTGGAGGGTATGAGGAGGAACACGGAACTGCCTTGTGGTGCGCATGCATAAAGGGAGCGAGGAAAATGGTGAGTCCCAGTATTTACTCGACATAAATTTCTGTCCACTTAGAGACTGAATGGGTCAAAGTATCCACTAGGCATAATTTACAGTCTGAACAAACTATGTATTAAGAACCAAACTTGCACAAAATGTAGCAGAAATTAAATAATATAGGACCACTGAATGGGCAAGTTGCCACCACATGCCATTAATGGCATTTTAATTTCTGTTTACGATAAATATAAACAATTCACTCTACGTTATATGTTGGAACTAGGCAAACCACACTCACCGGCGTCACGACATGAACTGCCCAGGCTCCCGGTTGCATACCACCGGAACCTTCCGATGATGTCATCACTCATGGCTTAGCAGATGTGTGCATGCGCACACACACTAACACTCTCGTCCTCTCTTCTTAATTTGACAGAAGATTCCAAGGACGAAGCTGGATGGTCTACTTGCATCTGATACACACTATGTATCCAATACATAGACTTTTGTGTGAGTACCATCAACACCCGATACACACTATGTATCCAATACATACACTTTTCTTTAATTACTATCAAGACCCAGTCTGTGGCCACATACAGATATGTGATGTCTCTTAAAGTATTATAAACTTTCTAGTCTCGGCTGACTGCTGAACGCAGCCGCTCAGTCGAGGCACCTTTCTTGGTGAGACAATCAGCCAGTTGTTGTGATGTATCCACCCAGGATACCTCATCAATCTCCCCCCACTCCAACATGTCCCGCAACACAGCAATATCAATGCGCAATCTCCTGTCTTCTACGCTCTTACAGGAGTAAAGGGCTTCCACCAGACTCTTGTTGTCGACGAAACACTTTATTTTGATCTTTCCACATCCAGAAACCTCACGCAATATGTTGGAGAGATATACAGCAGTTTCAGCACATTCAAGCAGTGCCAATGCATCAGCAGATAAGGTAGATTTGACGACCCTCCTGATCTTTCTTGTCTGGCAGAATATAGGACATCTTGCCTCACTAGCATCTCGTAGGAAGATCACAAAACTTCCCTGAGATCCATTGCCTACAAGGTTAGCAAATGAGGCATCCGAAAAGCACTCTATATGACAGTCCTCGATCGGCCCCATTCTTGGAATGTATAGCTTCATGTTGTCAGTCTTCACCCTTGAGATCACCTTATTGAGTCTAAGCAAATCCGCTACGGTAGCTCGGTTGCTATTCACACTCAACTCACACACATCAAAGGCAATATCTGGCCGAGTGTGTGAGGCAATCCAGTTGAGTTGCCCAATTAATGCTCGGTACTCCATTTTCTCAGACTCGGACAGCTCCCCTGATTTTACTGCTGCACGATGTTTACTCAGCGTAACTGGTTTCAAGGATGAAGCATACTGGAATTGGTCGAGCGTTATGCTGCCATCGATGTTGGAGATGACATTGAGACCAACGTATTTGAAGGCTTTTGATTCTGAACTGCCGATGAGGAATATTTGACTCAACCGATTTATCACTTGCTGTTCAAACTCATGTGTACCAGCCCAAAGGAAGTCGTCGACGCAGATGCATACAATGCCTTCGACTTTGCCACCATTGCTCCAAGAGAACAGCGCTGAATCCAGTGATGATACTTTAGCTCCGAGACTCAACAACCGATCTTTTACGTGCAGATACCAATGCCTAGCAGCATCACAAAGGCCATAAACAGTTTTCTTTAGTCTCCATAACTTACCATTTGCATATTCAGGCAGAGGACGTAAATGAACAACTCTCTCAATGTCGTTACCTTGCAGGTAGGCAGCTTTCACGTCCATAGTGTGGCAATACCACTGGTTAGTGGAGGCCAAAGAAAGTGCCAAACCGACTGCTTCCTTTGAACAAGTAGGCGAGTCTTTTCGGAGATCCACTGTGTCTTCCTCAAATCCTCTGGCGACTAAGCGGGCTTTAACAATAGGCTTTCCATTTTTCAGTTTTTCTGTCACAACCCATCGAACCGTTATGGCACCTTGCCCAACATCATCTACTTCCTCATACACACCATTATTCTGCCAATTTGCAATTTCATTTTCCTTAGCACATAATACGGCCTCAGAGTTGAAAAGAACAAGCATTTCTGTGTCATCATCAACCACTTCCCATTCGCTAAGATACTTCTCCAAATCTATCCAATCAATGCTGCCATCAGAGTCCCTCCTTCCAGACACCAACTCTCCACTTTCTAAATGTATTCCCTTTATACGTTGACCAACAGAAACTTTGGGAAGCTGATTAATCGGAACAGAAACTGAGGGAGGCTCATTGATTGGGAACACACCATCTTCCGACTCGTCATCTGGTGGATAGTCATTCAACGCTTGCATAGGATCATCATTAGGCTTCTCCTGGACAACATTTTTCTTCTCATCACTGCTGACACCACTTTCAACTGTAGTAGTTTGCTCTGGCGCTCGCGCTAGACGACATACGTGCACTCGCACGTATACACCGCCGTGTCTCACCAGAATTTGTTTCCCATCTCTGCCTATTACAATTCCGGGACAGTGACACTCATGACTGTCATTTCTTTTGTAGAAGACTTCATCTCCATTCCGGATGTCGTTTAAGTCACTCAAACGTACATTGTGCCGCAGAGCCCTAGCCAAGCGTTCATCTGATTCAGTCTTTATAAACTCTTGTCCAGCTAAATGAAGAGCGTTCAAGTTGTCTCTCACAATTTTCAATGGTGATGAAGGTTCCAAGGCTGGAGGATCATTTGTGTACACATTAGGCAGACTAGGGTTTTGACCAAAAACAAGTTGGTTAGGAGAAAAGCCTGAGTAGTAGGTGAGAGCATTTCTTGCTGATACTGCCCATGCAAAGGCCACATCCAATTCACACTGGCTATCAGCCATTACCTTCCTAACAATGTCACCAATGACTGCATTTTGACGCTCACAGACTCCGTTGCACTCTCTGCAGACGTTGTCATGATCTTGATATTGAAGGCCTCTCCCAATGCTCGCATTTCCGCATTATTGAATTCACAGCCATTGTCTGTAAGAATTTTTCTAGGTGTGCCAAACACAACAATCCAGCTCTGAAATATTCCTTTGATAATGGTGGGCGCACACTTATCTGCGATTACTATCGCATTACAATACCTGGTCGCCAAATCAACAAGGACTAAGAAATAATGCCCTCCCCAAGCTTTCAAATCCATGCCTATGGCTTCGTTAAACTTAGACGCCATGGGCAAACTGACTACTGGTCGGGGCTTGGCTTTCTTAAATCTGCAACAGACTGTACAAGCATCAGATACAGCCTTGACAGCCTGTTCCAGTTTTGAACTTTTAATTCCTGCATCTGTGATCAGTTTAATTAGTTTTGCCAATGTTGGGTGTCCAAACTGCCTGTGAAGCTTCAAAGCGTTTTTTTCTACATCACTCCCACGAGTTGCCAACATGATTGTTTCACAAAATTCACGATCTAGTCATAAAGAAATTGGAAGTAAGTAATGGCCTGAAGATGAGGACTTTAAATCAATGATAGTTCCACAAATTTTGACCTGGTCACTTCCAAGGTTAATCAACATTTTTGCTTTTTTCATGGAACATCTACTCAACAGCAAGGGAATACTGCAGTCCACAACATCAGTCACGATGGTAGCACGCATGTTTCCAATGTAGCAGGGCAGAGTAACACGTTTGAGGGAAGAAACTGTGACACCATCAGCAAAAGTAAACGTTGAGGATGACGCTTCTTCTATTACAGCATCACGTTCATAATCAGTGAGCTCACTTAGATAGCAATTGATCCATTCAACTCCACATACAGTTGTAGAACACCCTGTGTCTAGAAGAGCACATCCCTTAGATTCTTCTACTAGAGTCTGTGACTTACCTCTACTAGCAGCATCATCTGCATAGCCCATAAACAACGACAGATGCACTGTTTCAGAATTCTCTTCTCGACTGCCGTCGTTTTCGTATGCATCCGGACAGTCATGTGCCCAATGAAATCTAGAATCACATACGAAACACCTCGATACCATTCCGTCAGGCCCAAGTGGGTTCTGCCTCCTGCCGGTGGATGAGCGTTGGGGAATTCTAGCAGATACGGTTGAACATCGGCCACTACCCCGACGTCGATCAAGTATTGCACCACCCCGCAACATTCTCCGTCCTCGTCGAGTACTTCTAGCATAAAGCGTTTCATCACCCTCAACTTCGTCACTCCAAAATACTGGTTCGTCTTTCACCTCCCGGGCGGACACCAATGCATTGTTCTGCCTGCCAATTTCACCAGCAAAAATACGATTCAGGGCAGATTTCATATTTTCGTATGTCACCTCAGTTATCGCGAACATCACTAGTTGTCGATCACTGTGTGAAAGTTTGCATGCAGCTAAGAGGATAAAAGCCATCACAGAATTTGGCAGTTCCATGTCCTGCTTGGTAAATTTGAAGTAAACATGCTCAAATTCTGTCACGAACTCCCGAATGTTCATATCACTGGCTCTTCTGAAGTTGTATAGCTCATAAAACACTGCAAACTGTCGACGTCCTTTGTCCACGAGAAATAAACCGTCTAATTTTTTCAGCAGCGTCTCAACACAATCCTTCTGCTTTAGAACATCTGTTTCAATCTGCGAAGACGCCACCCTCGCTCTCCCAGACAATGACAGTTGAATAGCCAAAGCTTGTTTTTCTGCTGCTAGGTCCGTCAGTTTGCACCAAATGCCAATGTCTTTTTTCCAGCTCTCATATGTAGAATCATTTTCCAGTTTTGGAGGCCACTTGGTCGAACACGACGCCATTCTCGCAACTACGCTCTGCAACCAGTGTTGGAACTAGGCAAACCACACTCACCGGCGTCACGACGTGAACTGCCCAGGCTCCCGGTTGCATACAACCGGAACCTTCCAATGACGTCATCACTCGTGACTTAGCAGATGTGCGTGTGCACACACACACTAACATTATATATACGTGTTCTATTTGTATTATTTATTTTACAGTATATGACATTACTATGATTCACAGCTTCACACAACAGTGTAGATATTAGACAAAGAAAAATATGCTTTTTAAACAGCGCGGGGAATGTGTCTGTCCAAAGCGAAGAGCCATCTAGCGGAATACTAGGCTTTTCAGAAGCACCCCATTCCTGGGGCTTTCCCCATTTAAACTTTCTTCATTGCTTCCACCACTTCCATCCTACTGATTTCTTCCTCTCTTCTCACAACCCTCCTTCTCCCAGCCATTCCCAAGCCACTTATACTTGCATTACTTTCATTCTCTATGTTCAACAGTTCATTAAAGGGTTCTCTCCATCTGTTCACTTTTTCTCCCTTCTCCACTAGTAATCTACCATTTTTATCTTTCACAATCCAACTACCTTGCTGGCACCCTGTCTAACTCTCTTTACCTCTTTCCAGAACATTTTCTTACATTCTCTCCACTTTACACTCAAATTCCTCATCCACTCTCTTCTTACTAATCTTTTCACCTCTCTCCTCCTCTCTACATATAACTCTTCCATCTCTCAACTTCTTCAATGCCCCTGTTCCTCATCCACTCATTATATGCTTTCTTCTTTTGTGCCACAGCCTCTCTCACCTCTTCAGTCTACCATGCTGTTCCCTGAACCCCCTTTCGTCTTCTCTTCACCCCACACACGAACTCACATGCTGCACACATTTCTTCTGTGAATATCTTGCACACACCTTCCACGTCCCCCATCTGCTACAATCTATATTTACCCAATCGCTCCCCCACTTCCCTTTTATATTCAGCCTTTATTCCATCCTCTTGTAACTTTTCTACCCTCCTTGTAAGAACTACTTCCTCCTGTCCTTCCCTTCTTCTCTTCCTCCATTTAATTTTGAACCCTGATTCTGACCGCCACCAAGTGGTGGTTAGAAAGTCCACTCCCCCAACTTCTATATACTCTTGCATCCATTACACATCTTCTCATCCTTTCATCCACACACACACAGTCAATCATTGCCTTCCGTTCATTCAGTTCACCATCCACCCTTCTCAACACTCGCCATGTATACCTATGGATCATTTTGTGCCTGAAGAGGGTATTAGCTATCATCAACCCCCCTCCTGGAACAAATGTCCGCTAAAGCACTGCCATTCTCATTCATCTCTGCAGGCACACTCCATTCACCAACCACTCCATCCACCTTCTCATTCCCTACTTTTCCATTCATATCTCCAATCAAAAACACTCTCTCATTCCATTCAAACTTTTCCAAGCATGCTTCCACATTTGTCCAGAACTCTTCTCTCACTCTACTTACATGATCTTGCGTTGGTGCATACACGCACACAATCGCCCACATTTGTATTCCAACTTTCACTCTTACTCACACAATCCTTGACCCAACTGATCCTTACTCTCTTATATTCTCATCCATCTGTTACTCACAGCAACACACACTCCTTTTGCCCTCTCATTCTCACCTACTCCTGTGGATATACCCCATCCATACTCTCACACTCTCACCTCTGCATTTAGTTTCAGTTAGTCCACATATATCCACTTTCGCACCCTAAAGCACCTGTATAATCTCTCTCTCTTTCACCTCATCATTCATATCCCTTACTTTCCAGGTTGCAATCCATAACAAGTCCTTTGTCCAGTCCTTAGTCGTCAACTTTTGGTCAGTCCTGGTCCGAGGTTTCTAGTTTGTGTGTGTGTGTGTGTGTGTGTGTGACTCCGGGCATAGGCTTCACAACATGCTATCAAGGCCCAGCAGTCCTCCTACATACAATACACCTCTACATGTCACCACTTCGGCGCTAACACCCACCGTCCATATTGAATACACGCTAGGGCTGCCTCATACAGGACTGGTGTATTGGTATTAGCGGGGGTATTTTTACGACATGTTGGCGGGTTTTCTGGTAGATCAGCAAAGCCTGATTTAATGAAATTCAAATCCTTAAACTGTTCCCTGCCCCAGTGGGGATTTGAACCTGGCTCCGCCAGGACTGCAGGCCACCTCTCTATCAATTGAGCCACCGAGGTGTGGAATGTGACTGTGTTCTGCTGTCCAGTCTGAGAGAAGGGTCACTGTAGATTTGGCTGGGGCTATTTTGAGCCTGTTTGTGGTGAACCATTCGTGTAGTGTGTTGAGGTAAGGTTGGAGGAAGTGTTATGTTGTCTGCATAGGAAGCTAAGTGTATCTGTGGTGTGTGGGGTGTGGGTATGTCGTGCATGTATAGGCTAAAAAGTGTAGGGGACAAAACAGATCCTTGGGGGGACGCCATTTGTGAAGTTTCTGATGTTCGAAGACTGTCCGGATAATGTTACATGTGCACATCTGCCTGCTAAGTAGTTTGCCAGCCATCTTTTTTGTGTTACTGTGCATGTTTGTGTTGAATATTTTGTTTGTGAGGTTGTCTCGGAGGATGGCATAAAATCTTTACTAATGTCTAGTGTGACAAAGGAGTGTTCTGTGTGGTGGCCTAGCTGAATTCATGCCATCAAAAACTCTCAGTGTGAGGTATATAAGAAGAGTGTTTGTGGAGTGTAGTAGCCTAAAACCATGCTGTGATAGGGCTAGTGGGGTGTGAGGTGTAACTAGTTGTAGTACCAGTTGTTCAGTGACTTTGGAGGGGGTGCAGAGGAGTGTGATGAGGCGGTGCAAGGAAGGTAATGTGGGGTCTTTGTTGGGTTTGGGGATAGTGATGATGATTCTATGCTTCCAGATGTTGGGTATTATGTTGTGTAAGTAGCTGTAATTTGATATGTTGGTGAGTGCTTGTATGCCTTGTGGTCCAAGATGTTTAAGGTGTATGTTGCTTATGTTGTCTGGTTCACAGGCAGATGAGTGTTTGAGGCTGCTAATGATGTGCTTCATCTGATTGTAAGTGAAAGGTGCGAAGTCTGGGTCTGTGGGGGACTGTCTCTTACGTAGGATGATATGTCGTTCGTCGTGATGGGGGTTTAGATGGCTGACGTGAAAAGTTATTGATGAGAGTGTTTGCTCGTTGTCTGTTTGAAGGCATGGTGTCTGTTGTTGTGATGGCAGCATGTGATTGTGTAGTGTTGCTGTTGTAGAGTGTGATGTTTATTTGTTCTGTAGAGTTTTTTTTTTTTTTTTTTTTTTAAGCAAGGAAGAAGGAACCAAAGGCCACAGGCCTGCATACTGTTCCTTCCAAGAAAAAGCAAAAACAATACAAACGAGAGCCAAAATCAAGATCCGTTCATTTCGAGATGCCTGGACACACTGCGTTTGAAAGACTGGAGATCATAGGAAGTAGGAAATACAGACAGAGGAAGACAGTTCCAGAGTTGACCAGTTGCATAAATGAAGGACTGGGAGTAACGGTTAACTCTTGCACTAGAGAGTTGGACAGAAAAGGGATGAGAGTTTGTTGCTAGACGGGTACTACGTGCCCGTCGTAGAGGTGGAGGGATGCAAGCAAACAGTTCAGAGGAACAGTGACCGTTGAAGTAGCGATAGAAGAGAGATAAAGATGCAACAGTGCGGCGGAGAGACAAAGGTTGAAGGGAATCAGTAAGAGGAGGAGAGTTAATGAGACAAAAAGCCTTTGACTCCACCCTATTGAGAAGAGCTGCATGTGGGGAGCCTCCCCACACATGAGAGTTGCACTCCATACACGGGCGAATAAAACCCGTGTACAAGGTCAACAACTGTGCAGGGGTAAAGAAAGTTCGGAATCGGCTTAGCACACCTAATCTCTTGGAAGCAGATTTCACAAAAGATGTAATATGTTCTTTCCAAGACAAATCCCGAGAGAATGAAACCCAAAGCATGTTCAAGGATGATGGAGGACATAAATGTTCATTATTAAACATTAGTGGGTAATCCTGAGGAAGATTCTGTCGGGTTGATAAGTGTAAGAACTGAGTTTTTGATGCATTAAAAATAACAAGATTATTTTTACCTCAATCAGAGATACGAGCCAAGTCAGACATTAGGTGTGCCATAGCCTCATCCCTTTTTTGTTGAAGTAACTGCTGAGATGGACGTTGCAGAAACCAAATGGAAAGGTGAAGGGTGGAATCATCAGCATATGAGTGGATAGGGTTAGATGTACAGCTTAGAAGGTCACTGATGAATAAAATGAAGAGAGTTGGTGATAGGACAGAACCCTGAGGAACACCACTGTTGATAGGTCTAGGAGAAGAACGATGGCCGTCTACAATGTGGCTATAGAATGACCAGAAAGGAAGCCAGAGATGAAGGCACAAATAGAAGGATAGAAACCGTAGGAGGGCAGTTTGGAAATTAAAGATTTATGCCAGACTCGATCGAAAGCCTTTGAGATGTCAAGTGCAATGGCAAAGCTTTCGCCAAAGTCCCGAAAGGAGGATGACCAGGAGTCTGAAATGTAGGTGAGAAGATCACCAGTGGAGTGTCCCTGACGGAACCCATACTGACGATCAGAAAGAAGGTTGTGACAGGAAAGATGCTTTAAAATTTTTCTGTTAAGAATTGACTCGAAAACTTTTGAGACACAGGATGTTAAAGCAATTGGACTATAGTTAGAGGGTTGGGAATGATCACCCTTCTTTGGGACTGGCTGAATGAGAGCAACCTTCCAGCAAGAAGGAAAGGTACAAGTTGATAGACAAAGGTGAAAGAGTACCTAGGCAGGGTGTAAGCACAGAAACACAGTTTTTGAGGACAACAGGGGGGACTCCATCAGGACCATATGCCTTGTTAATATTGAGGCCAGTGATGGCAGAAAATACATCAGCAGAAGAAATTTTAATGTCAGTCAAGAGGAAGTCAGAGGGGGGAAGTGATGGAGGAATAGCACCGGAATCGTCTAAGGTGGAATTGGAGCAGAAAGTCTGAGTGAAGGAAGAGATCTGCTTTATCAGTAGAAGAAATAGCTACAGAGCCATCAGAGTAGAAAAGAGGAGGGAAGGATGATGAGGTAAAGTTGTTAGAAAGGTTTTTGGCAAGGTGCCAGAAGGAGTAAGAAGAATTCAAGTTGGAGAGTTGAGAACATTTAGCATGGATGAAATTATTTTTAGCAGAGCGAAGAACAGATTTAGCACAATTCCCGGCAAAAATATATAAAAGATGTGATTCAGGGATGGGATGGCTCCAGTACCTCTTATAGGCCCTCTCCTTGTTGCAGACAGCATTAGAACAAGCGTGATTAAACCAAGGTTTTCTTGCATTAGTAGGAGGATATGAGAAAGGAATGTATGCTTTCATGCCTGAGAGAATAACCTCCATAATGCGCAAGGCACACTCAGATGGCTCCCGGCCATGGAAGCAATAATCATTCCAAGGAAAATCAAAGAAGTACTGCCTGAGGGCCTCCCAATCTGCAGCTCCAAAGTGCCACAGGCGGCGTTTCTTTGGAGGGTCCACAGGCCGTACTGGAGCAATAGGACAGGTTAAGGTAATAAGGTTATGATCGGAGGAGCCCAACGGAGAAAAAAGATTAACAGTGTAAGCAGAAGGATTAGTTGTTAGGAAAAGGTCAAGTATGTTGGAACTCTCTCCAAGGCGGTCAGGGATACGGGTAGGGTGCTGTACAAGCTGCTCTAGGTCATTAAGGATAGAAAAGATGTAGGCTTGTTCACCAGGTGGATCAGTGAAAGGAGAGGAGAGCCAAAGGTGGTGGTGAACATTGAAATCTCCTAGAATGGAGATTTCAGTGAAAGGAGAAATGGATAGAATGTGTTCCATCGTAGAAGTAAGATAGTCAAAGAATTTTTGATAGTCAGTAGAATTAGGAGATAAGTAAACAGCACAGATATATTTAGTCAGAGAATGACAGGAAGGCCGAAGCCAGAGAGTAGAGAATTCAGAAGAATCAAGTTCAGGAACACGAGAGCAAGATAGATCGTTGCGTACATAGACGCAACAGCCACCTTTGGCTTTGAAATGAGAACAGAGAAAGTAGGAGGATACAGAAAAGGGTTTGCTGTCAGTTGCCTCAGACGGCTGAGTCTCAGAGAGAAAGAGAAGGTGAGGTTTAGAGGAGAAGAGGTGGTGTTCAACAGAGCGAAAGTTAGAGGAAAGGCCGCGAATGTTACAGAAATGAAGAAGGAGTGAGTCAGACAGTGGTTCCAGGCAGCTTTGTGAGTCGTCACCGGGAGAGGGGTGGATGGTGGGGGCATTTATGGTCCCCCCCCACTGGGGACTCCGAGGCATGATATATGTGCGCCATTTTCTTTAAAATTTTGAAAAGGAAGTGTAGTGTGTAGTGTGCTTGTAGTTTGGTGTTGGCAGTTAGAGAAACTTGTACTGGAGAGCGTGCTGGTCTACTCTCTGTGTTACTGAGACACTGAAAAAGTTCAGCAAAGGGGGATGGTCAGGAACAAGTTGTGAGGGCTGATGAAACGAAAGCTCCAGCTCTCCCTGTCATCAGCCTTCCATCCACCTTGGGAATACTGCCCTGCTCGACTGGTGCTACAGTCTACTCCTCCTGGTGTTTGTTTTGTGATCAAGTGTTTGGAGATATCTGTACTTATTCCAATTTAGTGTTTGCTGTTCTGATATTTTACTGTTTATCTGAACGTTGAGTTCTTGTATTTGTTGTACGGTGTCATGAATATGGGGTGTCGGGGAGTGTCGTAGTGTGTCCCGCTGACTGATGAAGCTATTACAGAAGTGATGTGAACTGGTAGGTACGATGGTTTGGACGTGCTGAGAGGAAGAGGGAGGGTGACTGATCAAGGAGAGTCACAGATATGAATGTGGAGGGAAGAATGCCTCAAAGCAAACTAAAGACAAAGGACAAGGCACTGTGTGGAAACCTCCAGAACTGGGGACTGAGTAGGGAACTGACTCAAGATTGCAGCACATGGAGAGCTGCCACCAAATGAAGAGACCTACATATGCTAGCATGGTTAATGGTTTCGAAATGCACATGTAAATAATGGCTGTGAAATTTTCCTGGGCTGGAACATACCAGATTCTATATGGTAATACTATAGTATGTAACTAGGAAAATGTATTAGAACAATGTGAACTTCTTAAATTTAAAGAATGAATTGGGGTATCTGACACAGGAAAGAAAATTAATTTATTTATTAGTTAATATATACATCAAGGAAGTGGAGAAATGGTATGAGGCACAAAGGCTTAAGGGTAAATGCAGATAAGACAGAAGTGATGATATCTGGGACTGGTGGTGGTACTATCAATGAAGAGGGAGAGTGGCCATGTGCAATTTGCCACAAGGGCATGGGGAGTAATTTCATCTGGTGCGGTGTCTGTGGTGAGTGCATACGAGATGTAGTGGTACGAGAGGTTGAC
Source organism: Birgus latro (assembly GCA_018397915.1). Taxonomy (NCBI): domain Eukaryota; kingdom Metazoa; phylum Arthropoda; class Malacostraca; order Decapoda; family Coenobitidae; genus Birgus; species Birgus latro. The sequence continues at coordinate 48,604 of JAGKTI010002182.1, read as the reverse complement.
TGCAAGATAATGCTGATTTTGTATGTGTGGTGTGTCGGGGAGAACAGGTGGAGATTGTCAGGGGTGAAAGAACTGAAATGGGAATGGAATAGCCAGTTACACCATCGTTTTCGTTTTTGAAGGCTGCAACATGCTTGCATGCGTCGGCCTTTTTGGATTGGAGCGTGTAGCATTTTATGACCGGATGCCCTTCCTGATGTCTACCAATGACCCTTGGGTGGATTCGATCCTCCGACCCTACGGCCAGAGCGGAGCGCTCTAACCCACTGAGCCACGGCTGCTACCATGAATAACATTAAACTTGACAATGTCAGCCATGAAAAAGACTTATGAATTATTATAACAAATGATCTTAAACCAAGCAAACAGTGTATGGAAGCTGCTAAGACAGGCAACAAATTAATCAGATTCATTGGTAGAGCGTTCGAATATTAATCCAATAATATCATCCTCACCTTATATAATTCTCTAGTTCGCCCACATTTACAGTACTGTGTCCAGTTCTGGTCACCTAATTACCAAAAAGATATGGAGAAACTGGAAAGAGTACATCAGGTGACCAAAATGCACCTTGCTTGAGAAACTAACCACATGAGGAGCATTTAGAAGCCCTGAATCTCTTCACCCTAACTAAATGCAGATTACAAGTAGGTTTAATTCAAGTATTTAAACCATTCAAAGGGTACAATAACATGGCTCTTGATAAATACTTCACAGTTGATCACTTGAATTATATTAGAGGCAATGGGCACAAAATAATTGGCAAACAATTCCAGTCACATGAAGCTAAGCATTTCTTCTTTAACAGAGTTGTAAATATATGGAACAAATTGCCCTCCAATGTAGTAAACTGTGATACAGCACTAACCTTTAAAGGTCGCCTGGATAAGTATCTGTCGTATAACCCCCAGCTTAATATGTTTACTCCAGAATAAAACACTTCTGTATATATAATTTTTTATATTTTCCTCAGAGCCCAGATCAATTTATTAAATGCAAATATAATACAGTAATCTTCCCACTATCCGACGTAATAGAGCCAAAGGCATGACTGGAAAGTGGTCTTGTCCGGATAGTGACCCTGAAGCTCCAGCACTGGTCATTCATGACCCTAACCTAACCTAACCTAAATCAGAAAACCACCTACCTACCTCCCTACCGGACATGCAAAGCACTTATTTAAGTCCCCTTTCACATAAATAATGCACACAAAGCATGAATTAATTGAATTTTAACCAAAAAATGATGATTTAGAGGTGAGTAAGGCACAGGTGCTCACAACTTGCCAGCAAGTGTAAATAAGTATCAGACATGGAAATCACTATGAAAATCACCCTTTCTCACATTGTATGCATTAGATAATGAACACAAAACATTAATCATTGAATTTTAACCAAAAAATGATGAATTTGAGGTAAGACATAGGTGTTCACAAGTTTTTTTTTTTTTTTTTTTTTATGTGTCCGACTCTGGGCATAGGCTTCACAGCCTGCTATCAAGGCCCAGTCGTCCTCCTACAATCTACAGCTTAGTGTAAGTAAGTAAGTATCGGACGTGGCAATCACTAAGAAAATCATCATTCCTCACATCTTATGCACTAAAATATAGGATACAAAGGATCAAATAAATAAACTGTTACCAGAAAATTATGATTTAGAGGTGAGTAGGGCAAAAATGTTCACCAGTTGACTAGATAGTGAACGTATGTAAGAGTCATGGTAATCACTGAGAAAATCACCTCTTTCACAGCCTGTGCACTCAAATATGGGACACAAAGCATGAAGTAAATAAATTGTAACCAGAGAATGAGGATTTAGAAGTGATTATGGAAAATATTTGGCAGTTGACAGTGTACTTACATGTCCATGATGGTTGTTAATGAATATTACCCCCACCTCTTAGGTTTTTACAGTGGTCATAATTGCTCTTGAAGCATGTCCAGTAATCCAGCGTTAAACTACACTTAATCCTTAGCACTGTGAATTATGATTGTTTAAACAAGAACAAAAATACAGCAAACGATCCGACAACCGTCCACTTTTTACAGGAGATGAGAGTCAACTAGCAGGAGAGGGGGAGCGCGGGAAGGGAGCTGGTCGGGGCGCGTGGGAAATTCAAACCAACGCGGTCGAAAAAAATCGGATTTTTTTCTTTTTCTTTTTCTTTTTTTTTGCAATTTTTGGGCATTTTTGGGTTTCAACCATCAGCCTACGATGTCCGAACAGTAAGGTAACCAGAGTGTGGTCGTCCGGAAAGTAGAGAGACTACTGTATAAGCAAAGACTAGGATAGCACAGATAGCCCTGAGTTTACAGTCACTACTCTTACTTTCGACCTGTGATGAGCTGTGGATCACTGAAGGTCCCTGTTAGTTAAGTGACCACCATCAAAAATTTTTAACCCTTACGCGGCGGGGTTGTCGGAGGCGCGCCAGGCCCTTCCCTTGGGGATATTCGCGCACCGACTGACTTTTTAAAAATATTTGCCAAAAATCAGTTATTAATCCTAGAATATTATAATTACATATGCATATGGCACATATCTTCAGCTTTCTCCTGGGATGTTTTTTTTTAGCACTCGTCGACTACCGTAGGACTTGTGGAGACTTCTGAAGTTGGGTAACTAAGTCTCCACTTTACACTTCCTGACATCCACTAATCTGAATACCACTGCCAGATATTATCACTAGAAACACTATTCAATTATTTCCAAGTAGTTTGGAATCCATACCCACCCCCCAAAAAAAAAAAAAAAAACCACACACCGTGAAAGCAATGTAAAATACGAGCGCGTACGAGCATCCCACTTGCGTTAATTCGCCGCTGGTATTCTGTCATTTCTTACTCATATACACACTCACACTTTATTATTTCTAGTACTTTATTACACTTACATATATATCTACAGCCCTTTACCGCTTCCCACACGACGTTTAGTAGGGGTAGAGGTCACAGGGCCTTTTATAACAGGCGCAAAAGCAGCAGAAATGGAGGGGATGATTTCACCGTGAAGGACGAGAGTGAACCAACTGTATTTCCGTAGCCAAAAGTTGAAAATGTCAGCTGCTAATGTACATGCTAAGAAATAAGTCATAGGAAATCCAGACAATCTATCTATTTATTGCCAAACGCCTCAATCCCGCACGGAGTGGCCACAAACAAAGCGCCTCCATGTCGCTCTATCCCCCGCCATTTCACTACCCAGCTCCCAACTCACACCCTCCTCTCTCATGTACCTCTCCACTCCATTCCTCCATCTCATCCTCGGCCTACCCCTCCCTCTCCATCCCTCCACCTCACTCACATACACTCTTCTCGTCAGTCTTTCACTCTCCATCCCCTCCACATGCCCAAACCACTTTAACGTGTTTCTCCTAACGCATCCTATCACATCCACAACCACACCACAACGCTCCTTCACTTCCTCATTTGTTAGTCTCTCTCTCCATGTGACTCCACATGCTCCTCTCAAATAACTCATTTCCACTGCTCTCACTCTTGACTTCTGTCCTTCCAACAGGGTCCAAGCTTCACTTCCATATGTTAGAGATGGTATCACAATACTGTCATGTAACAACTTTTTCACTTCCATGCTCACTTCCCTGTTTCTTATCACTGCTTTCAACGAACCAGCAACCTTCCTTCCCTGCTGCACCCTTTCAAGCACTTCACCCTCCAGACTTCCATCCTTACTCATCACACTACCCAAGTACTTAAATGCACTCACATTCTCCATATCCTCCCCATCCAATCTCACTGTACATTCACTGGCTTCACTTCTCTCGAAGACCATTACTTTACTCTTCCCTGCATTCACCTTTAGATTCCATTTCTTACACACTCTCCCAAACTCATCTACCAAGCCTTGCAGCTCTCCTTCATCTTCACTCAATAACACAATATCATCTGCAAACAACAGTACAGGGAGTTTCCAAACACTGCCCTCTCTCACTAGGGCCGCTCCAACATCCACTGCCCGACCTTGTATCTCTTTTATAACCCCATCCATGTACAGATTGAACAACCATGGCGACATGACACATCCTTGTTTCAATCCAATACATAATAAACTGGGTAGTTCCAGGTGAATATAAATATCACTCAGGCTTCTCCCTTCCCTTCTTATATACATTTATATTACGAGAGTAGCTCATACAACATATTTCACGGGAAAAAAAGCAGGGGAAATTAGAGAACGAGTGCATGTTGGATGCTGCCAAGTGATAATTAGCCAATTCCAGATGTATGGCACTATCAATTACCTTATTTTTTATATATATATATATACATATTATTTTGTATAAGAATAGGGCATTAGGCTCATTTCAATGGATGAAAACAGTGGAAAAATCCAGGGAAGATTTACTTACCGCAGAGCAGCTGAGCAGATGACATGAGAGGGTAAATGGAGGGGAGGTAGGGAGAGGAGTCTAGAATGGGGACAATGGCTAAATTGTCAACAATGGATGAGAGTACTGATGACATTAGCAGCTCTGACTATTGTTGGACATTGGCAGTGCTGATAGATGATACAAGTCACCACCTGAAAGCCCGGCCGAATTAAAAATAACACAGTCACTCAAGTGATGCCCCGTGGTATGATTAATTTCACCCGACCGTCACGAAAGTGACGACCCGTGGTTAAGGGGTTAATATACCAGGGGTTATTGCTTCAGGAGGAAACTTGTGTACTCGTCCCGCATTGAAGAGTTCCTTGTCTCGGTGGAGTTAATGAAGCGGGAGCCTGACTGACCGCTGCCTACCTTAAAAGCACCATGCAAGGCTGCTGCACCACCCCTGAACATCCACACTGTGCACCGTGCAATTTCTATGCAGTGTCTACAGACATCCCATTAACTCAACGTACCCTTACATATCGTGCCTTAGTTATTTGTTATTTGATTATTCATTTTACTTTGCTACCTCCTCTTTCAGGTTATTCAAACTGGTAGTTTAGAGATAAAGTATTATAGAATGTAACTTTTCCTTTCAGGCTTTCCTATGAAATTTCCGTATCAGTTTTTCCATTCCTGCCAGTTTTAACTTGAGGGTCTGGAGGCGGGGGGAGCCTACTTGCTTTACTATCCTTATCCTTCAGCATGTAGAATTTGATCTCATAGTCATAGTCTACTCTGTAACAAACAGCCTTAAAAGGACCATAAGGTCTGTTGCTGTCTGCTTTTCTCTGTTCTTCTTTGTAACTTAATGGTGAGTCAATAAGTGTGTGGAAGAGTTTTATTTGGGAGACATGTTATGTGCTGTGGCTAGGGTGAGGGGTGGCTGGAAGAAGTTCAGGGAGCTGTCGCCTCTCCTGACACTGAGAGGGTATGAGATCTTTGTCTGCAGCAAGTGTTAGGAGTGTAATGCTGTATGACAGTGAGACCAGGGCAGTAAAGGAAGAGGATATTCACAGGCTCAAACATCCAGAAATGACAATGATTTGGTGGATGTGCAGTGCGTCCCTGCGTGCAAGGCGCCTGTGAGGTCAGGTTTACGATGGAAGAATTGAGAGGTAGGATGGGACTGGAATGTATTGGTGTTGTGATGATGAGAAGTAGATTGAGGTGGTTTGGGCATGTGGAGTGGATGAGGGATGAAAATTGGGTGCAGAAAGTGAAAAGCGTTAATATCAGGGGAGGGGTTGCAAGGGATGGACCAAAGAAGACCTGGGACAAGGTCATTGAGTCTGACCTCAGGGTTAACCTCTTCATTACTGAAATCAATAAGGTTTACACTTGTAAACCTAGAAAAAGTTCTGGCGAGGAACCGAATAATTGTAAGGTTTACGGTGGTAAACCTGATAAGCATAGGGAGGTATAGGAGGGTAGGAGTGTTGGTTTTGGGGTTACTGGAGAGACTTGGGTTGTAAGAACTGGCAACTTGACTCTGACGTCATTCTCCTTGTCATGGCCATGCCATGACCATATCAGAGTCCATGCCAGGCCATGATTGACATCATTTGGGTATTTTGGATATGATTTATTATTTCTAATGTTTTGGGCATATAAATAGACCTATATGGTATGATATAAACAGAAAAAAATAGTCGCACTAGGCATATCAGCACGTGGTTACCATGACAACCACCCTCCTAGGCCCCACAACCAACCAGCAGCCAGTTCTCACCCGCAACCCCTCAGTTTCCCCCAAGCTGCATGCTGTGTCTGTGTGTGTGTGTTTTTTTTGGCTGTTTTTGCGTGATCATGGCGTCATCTGATACTGATGACGAATTTGATACAAAGCTTGCTAGTGAGTTAGATGAGTGTGACGACAATGAAACTCAATCAGACATATCAGTGAGTGCGTCAGACGATGATTATATACCAGAAAACGACAGTGATAGCGAGAGTACGAGTGATGAAAGTGAGATAGATAATTGCTCAAATCCCAGCCCTGTAGGCTCGCCATTGTTGCAGAGTCCCTCAGGACCTGCCTTCACCCTCTTGTCGGATCCATTTGCAGATCAAAGGCCACCTCCACTACCTACACTTCACCTGGACTTTCCCAACGTACATCCTGCAGTGTATCAACGCCACGAGGAGCAACATATGAGTACTGTATGTACCTTTTTATGTCTGTAAAGTCTATATTTATAGGAACAATGAAAGTTTAGTAAAGTATATATATCCCTACACGTATACTACTATAGGAAATGTATTTCAAATCATGCACAGTGTATCTCGTGGTCAACATGTACTTGAGAATATAAAAATAATATAAAATGAAAAACAGCGCACTTATGATAATTGATAACCCCCACACACACACGCATGAACTTCCGGGAATTCGGTTTGGCGGAGGGAGAGAGGGGCGGCTGGGGGTGGGGGGCGCAGTAATGAAGGGGTTAAGGGACTGAACGGAGGCTGCCAGAGATCGAGCAGCATGGAGAGCCGCCATTAGGTGACCAAGGCCAACGCATGCAAGCATGTTGGAGCCTTCAAAAACAAACAAAAACAAATGAAGGAAGTAGTAATCCTTTTAGCATTAATGTAGGTGTATGACAGGAATAAGTTATCTTAGTAGTTAAATATATATATATATATGGATGAAGTAGCCAGAGTAGTCAGTTGCTGGGCAGTGGTGACCATCATCATCATCCACTCATTTGATGTAGTGCTGCCTACGTCTTCAGTCACCTCTATCATTTTTTTTCTGTGTCTGCCCTCCTCTCTTTCAATCCTATTTCTTCCAGCCTTCCCATCACTTTTTGTAAATTTTGCCTTTCACTTCTGGTTGCTCTGCATTGAGTGACAAGCCTAATGGTTTCCTTTAACACAGGAACATCACCTACTACACTGGGTGGTGACCATATAACCACATGAGAGGGTGATGTGGAGTCTACAATGATGCCCCTGTTTACTGGGTGATGAGATGTAAATGTGGTGTCCATCCAGGAACCAAACCTCGACACTCTTTCCCATGCTTTGTTGTGGAGAGGCACTATCTACTGCACCACAAAGAACGTCCTGCAGCGGCAGTTGATTGTCTGTGGTTGACGGGTGTATTCAGCCAAACAGACTGAGCTTGCTAACAATAGTCAGCGTTAAAAGTGAGGAAAGCAGGTACAGGAATGAAACTGAACCTGAATGGTAATGAAAAGTGTCAGCCTGCCTACAGCTATGTTGATGATGCTATTTCAACAACAGGAAGGGAGTGCAAACTGCAAATAGTAGTGAAGGAGTTTGATAGAGTTTGCATAAAAAGAAATAAATAGTCTATTGATCAATCTATAGCCAGAAGCCCTAATCTCGTAATGGGTGGCCACAAACAAATTGCATCCATGTTGCCCTGTCCTGTGCCATTTCATTGCCCTCCCATCAACTTATACCCCCATCTCTCACATTCCTCTGTACTCCATCCCTCCATCTCATCCTCAGTCTCTCCCTCCCTCTTCCCCACTCCACCTCACTCTCATACACTCTTCTCATTAGTTTCTCACTCTCCATCCTCTCTACATGGCCAAGCCGCTTCAATGTATTTTTTGCAATGCTATCTATCACATCTACACCACAATGCTCTTCACTGCTTTCAATGAATTAGCAACCTTTCTTTCCTGTTGTACTCCTTCAAGCCCTTCATCTTCTAAACTTCCATCCTTACTCGTCACACAACCAAAGTACAGTACTTAAATGCACTCACATTTTCCATTTCCACACTATTCAATCTCACTGTACATTCAGTGACTTCATTTCTCTCAAAGTCCACAACTTTATCCCTTAAAAGTGAATGTGACGAAATGCAAAGTAGTGGCACAGCACGTGAAAGGAACGGATGTGACGATAAATTACGGCAGGCAGTACAGAGTAGAGAGAAGAAACTCAGTGAATAACAGGGTCCAGATAGGAGATGAAATGCTCAAGGTAGCTGATGGCTGTAAATATTTGAGAACTATGATGTGTAAATATAGCACAGTGGATGGTGATGTTAATCCCTAAATGCTGGGCTATTTATAGCTTGACCGACAGTGCGTTCTCTCTCTGCATGGATATTTTTCTGAAAATACCGTTTTCAAACCTTAATATCTTGGAAACTATTGCAGTTAGGGAAACAAATTAACAACCATACCAGTATTACTCACCAATTCTTTTTCTTGCGAATGAAAATATCCCCAGGTCTGTAGGTTGTTGCGTCGTTGAGTAATGACATGAGGAAGAGGGCAAGTTTTTGGTGTGAAAGCAGGATGTATCCTTGCGTCTGCCCTGTGGCTCCGACTATGGCTTTACTCTCAATGTGATAACTTCTCCATTGCTAGATAAACTAGACAGTGGCATCCATGGCACACCCTATTATCACTGAGCCCTTTCCTAGTATCCTTGGAAAGAGGCTTGGCAAGGGTAGATTAGACAAAAGTCCACGTGAGGCAGGAAAAGAATCAGATGAGAAGGTTTAAGAAAATATCGTCTTACACCTGGCAAAGTCACAGAGACAACTGAGGTATGGTTGGCTCAGCTGGTACGACTCTCTCCCTAGCTATTGGTGATGAAATCAAGTGGTGGACACTTTAAACTGTGGCGCTAAAACAACTGTGATTCCTACAAACACCCGGCAGGAACCTGGGGCCTATTTGCCGCTGGTTTATATCAACACCCGACGGTTAGGGGTTATGGGGAGATTTTCATGGACGAGGAGTACCTGGAGAGCTCGGATGTACAGTATTTTGAAGAGTAAGACAGTTAGGATAAAGGTTAAGATAGCCCTTCACAAATGTATATTACTGCTGACAATCCTTGTACAAGGGTAAAACTTGTGCAGCGAGTAACAAGGAACTGTTTAGGTTGCATGCTGTAGAAATTAGCTAGCTTTTTCAGAGAAGCTTCCAAATGAGAATGAAAGGTGTAAGTAACTGTGAAATTTATGAGTGGTTTGGAATGGAAGAAAAAGCCATAAGAGTAATGTTAGTGCATATTGTTGTTAGTGTGTGTGCATGCGCACACACCTGCTAAGTCACGAGTGATGACGTCATCGGAAGGTTCCTGCGGTATGCAACCGGGGACCTTGGGCAGTTCACATTGTGAGGCCGGTGAGTGTGGTTTGCCTAGTCTGACACTGGTAGCAGAGCGTAGTTTGAAAAATGGCGTCGTGTTCGACCAAGTGCCCTCCAAAACTTGAAAATGATTCTACTTATGAGAGCTAGAAAAAAGACATCGACATTTGGTGCGAACTGACGGACTTGGCTAAAGAAAAACAAGCCTTAGCTATTCACCTGTCACTGTCTGGAAGAGCGAGGGTGGTGTCTTCCGGAGGTTGATGCAGATGTTCTGAAGCAGAAGGATGGTGTTCAGACCCTGCCAAAAAAATTAGACAGTTTATTTCTCGTGGACAAAGGACGTCGACAGTTTGCAGCATTTTGTGAGTTGTACAACTTCAGAAGAGCCAGTGATATGAACATTCGTGAGTTCGTGACAGAATTTGAGCATGTTTATTTCAAATTTACAAAGCAGGACATGGCACTGCCAAATTCTGTGATGGCTTATGCTCTTAGCTGCATGGAAACTCTCAGACAGTGAGCAACAACTAGTGATGTCCGTGATAACTGAGGTGACATACAAAAACATGAAATCTGCCCTGAATCGTATTTTTGCTGGTGAAATTGGCAGGAAGAACGAGGCATCAGTGTCCACCCGGGAGGTGAAAGGCGAACCAGTATTTTGGAGTGACGAAGTTGAGGGTGAGGAAACGTTTTATGCTAGCAGTACTCAACGAGGACGGAGAATGTTGCAGGGTGGTGCAGTATGTGATCAACGTTGTGGTGGTGGCCGATGTTCAACCATACCTGCTACAATTCCCCAATGCTCAACCACCGGCAGGAGGCAGAACCCACTTGGGTCTGACGGAAAGGTATCGAGGTGTTTCGTATGTGATTCTAGATTTCATTGGGCACATGACTGTCCGAATGTAGACAAAAACGATGGCAGTCGAGAAGAGAATTCTGAAACAGAGCATCTGTCATTAATTATGGGCTATGCGGATGATGCCGTTAGTAGAGGTAAATTACAGACTCTAGTAGAAGAATCTAAGGGATGTGCTCTTCTAGACACAAGGTGTTCTACAACTGTATGTGGAGTTGAATGGATCAATTGCTATCTAAGTGAGCTCACTGATTACGAACGTGATGCTATAAGAGAAGAAGGGTCATCCTCAATGTTTACTTTTGCTGATGGTGTCACAGTTTCTTCCCTCAAACGTGTTACTCTGCCCTGCTACACTGGAAATATGCGTGCAACCATCGTGACTGATGTTGTGGACTGCAATATTCCCTTGCTGTTGAGTATACGTCCCATGAAAAAAGCAAATGTGTTGATTAATTTTGGAAGTCAGAATTTGTGGAACTATCATTGATTTGAAATCCTCATCTTCAGGCCATTACTTGCTTTCAATTTCTTTATGACTAGGTCGTGAATTTTGTGAAACAATCATGCTGGCATCTCTTGGGGGTGATGTAGAAAAAACCACTTTGAAGCTTCACAGGCAATCTGGACACCCAACATCTGCGAAATTAATTAAACTGATCACAGATGCGGGAATTAAAAGTTCAGAACTGGAGCAGGCTATCAAGGTTGTATCTGATGCTTGTACAGTCTGTTGCAGATTTAAGAAAACCAAGCCCCAACCTGTAGTCAGTTTGCCCATGGCGTCTAAGTTTAACGAAGCCGTAGCCATGGATTTGAAAGCTTGGGGAGGGCATTATTTCTTATTCCTTGTTGATTTGGCTACCATGTATTGTAATGCGATAGTAATCGCGGATAAGTGTGCGCCCACCATTATCAAAGGAATATTTTGGAGCTGGATTGTTGTGTTTGGTGCACCTAGAAAAATTCTTACAGTCAATGGCTGTTTATTCAACAATGCGGAAATGCGACCATTGGGAGAAGCCTTCAATATAAAGATCATGACAACATCTGCAGAGAGTCCTTGGAGCAATGGAGTCTGTGAGCATCAAAATGCAGTCATTGGTGACATTGTTAGGAAGATAATGGCTAATAGCCAGTGTGAATTGGGTGTGGCCTTGACATGGGCAATATCGGCAAGAAATGCTCTCACCAACTACGCAGGCTTTTCTCCTAACCAACTTGTTTTAGGTCAAAACCCTGGCCTGCCTAATGTGTACGCAAATGATCCTCCAGCCTTGGAACCTTCATCACCATCAAAAATTGTGAGAGACAACTTGAACGCTCTTCATTTAGATAGACAAGAGTTTATAAAGACCGAATCAGATGAACGCTTGGCTAGGGCTCTGCGACACAACGTACGTTCGAGTGACTTAAATGACATCCGAAATGGAGATAAAGTCTTCTACAAAAAAAATGACAGTCATGAGTGACACGGTCCTGGAACTGTAATAGGCAGAGATGGGAAACAAATTCTGGTGAGACACGGCGGTGTACACGTGCGAGTGCACGTATGTCGTCTAGCGCGTGCGCCAGAGCAAGATACTACAGTTGAAAGTGGTGTCAGCAGTGATGAGAAGAACAATGTTGTCCAGGAGAAGCCTAATGATGATCCTCCACAAGTGTTGAATGACTATCCACCAGATGACGAGTCGGAAGATGGTGTGGTCCCAATTGATGAGCCTCCCACAGTTTCTATTCCGATTAATCAGCTTCCCAAAGTTTCTGTTCGTCAACGTATAAAGGGAATACATTCAGAAAGTGGAGAGTTGGTGTCTGGAAGGAATATGAGTCGGGCAGGTAAAGCCACTGGAAAGTACAAACACTACTATAATCTGAAGAGGGACTCTAACGGCAGCATTGATCGGATAGATTTGCAGAAGGATCTTAGCGAATGGGAAGTGGTTGATGATGACGCAGAAATGCTTGTTCTTTTCAGCTCTGAGGCCGTATTATGCGCTAAGGAAAATGAAATTACAAATTGGCAAAATAATGATGTGTATGAGGAAGTAGATGATGTTGGGCAAGGTGCCATAACGGTTCGATGGGTTGTGACAGAAAAACTGAAAAATGGAAAGCGATATTGTTAAGGCCCGCTTAGTCGCCAGAGGATTTGAGGAAGACACAGTGGATCTCCGAAAAGACTCGCCTACTTATTCAAAGGAAGCAGTCGGTTTGGCACTTTCTTTGGCCTCCACCAACCAGTGGGATTGCCACACTATGGACGTGAAAGCTGTCTACTTGCAAGGTAACGACATTGAGAGAGTTGTTCATTTACGTCCTCCACCTGAATATGCAAATGGTAAGTTATGGAGACTAAAGAAAACTGTTTACGGCCTTTGTGATGCTGCTAGGCATTGGTATCTGCGCGTAAATGATCGGTTGTTGAGTCTCAGAGCTAAAGTGTCATCACTGGATTCTGCGCTGTTCTCTTGGAGCAATGGTGGCAAAGTCGAAGGCACTGTATGCATCTACGTCGACGACTTCCTTTGGGCTGGTACACATGAGTTCGAACAGCAAGTGATAAATCGTTTGAGTCAAATATTCCTCATCGGCAGTTCAGAATCAAAAGCCTTCAAATACGTTGGTCTCAATGTCATCTCCAACATCAATGGCAGCATAACGCTCGACCAATTCCAGTATGCTTCATCTTTGAAACCAGTCACGCTAAGTAAACATCGTGCAGCAGTAAAATCAGGGGAGCTGTCCGAGTCTGAGAAAATGGAGTACCAAGCATTAATTGGGCAACTGAATTGGATTGCCACACACACACAGCCAGATATTGCCTTTGATGTGTGTGAGTTGAGTGTGAATAGCAACCGAGCTACCGTAGCGGATTTGCTTAGACTCAATAAGATGATCTCAAGGGTGAAGACTGACAACATGAAGCTATACATTCCAAGAATGGGGCCGATCGAGGACTGTCATATATAGTGCTTTTTGGATGCCTCATTTGCCAACCTTGTAGGCAATGGATCTCAGGGAAGTTTTGTGATCTTCCTACGAGATGCTAGTGAGGCAAGATCTCCTATATTCTGGCAGACAAGAAAGATCAGGAGGGTCGTCAAATCTACCTTATCTGCTGAGGCATTTGGCACTGCTTGAATGTGCTGAAACGGCTGTATATCTCTCCAACATATTGCGTGAAATTTCTGGATGTGGAAAGATCAAAATAAAGTGTTTCGTCGACAACAAGTCTGGTGGAAGCCCTTTACTCCTGTAGGAGCGTAGAAGACAGGAGATTGCGCATTGATATTGCTGTGTTGCGGGACATGTTGGAGCGGGGGGAGATTGATGAGGTATCCTGGGTGGATACATCACAACAACTGGCTGATTGTCTCACCAAGAAAGGTGCCTCGACCGAGCAGCTGCGTGCAGCAGTCAGCCGAGACTAGAAAGTTTATAATACTTTAAGAGACATCACATATCGGTATGTGGCCACAGAGTGGGTCTTGATAGTAATTAAACAAAAGTGTATGTATTGGATACATAGTGAGTATTGGGTGTTGATGGTACTCACACAAAAGTCTATGTATTGGATACATAGTGTGTATCAGACACAAATAGACCATCCAGCTTCGTCCTTGGAATCTTCTGTCAAATTAAGAAGAGAGGACGAGAGTGTTAGTGCAAATTGTTGTTAATGTGTGTGCGCACGCATGCACCTGCCAAGTCACGAGTGATGATGTCATCGGAAGGTTCCTGTGGTATGCAACCGGGAACCTTGGCAGTTCACGTTGTGAGGCCGGTGAGTGTGGTTTGCCTAGTTTCCTACAGAGATAATTGGCAGGATGCAGTTGCGGAAGGTGGCATGTATGCCTGAGTTGACTGCTGAAATGCTGAAGGCCTCTGAAGACACAGTGGTTTTAGTTAGTGATTTGATAAATATGATTATACAGCATATGAGTGTGTTTTCCCAGATGGCTGGGAAGGGTGATGCCTTGGAAAGAGGATATTACAGAGCCATGAAACTTTTAAACCACATAATGAAGGTAATGGAGAGAGTCGTAAAAGGTATGATGAAGGACCTGTACTTTTAGTGAATTTGGAAAAGGCATTTGACAAAGTTCCTAGGGAGGTGGTGAAGTGGGTAATGAGAAACCTTGGGATCAAGAAGTGGTTAGTTAAAGTGGTTACAGTTATATATATGTGGGTACTTGCACCCAGTTGAGAACGAATGGAGATTTGTGTGATGAAGCTTCCATGAATGTTAGCGTGTATCAGGTGCCAGTCTTGAGCCCCTTACTGTTTGTCATGATGCTTGAAGATTTCTCACGTGACTTAAGAAATAGATTTACGTGGGAACTTTTGTATGCTGATGACTTAGTGTTACTGCAGTAAATGAAAGGGAAGCAGATGACAGATTTATGAAGTAGACAGATATCTAGAGCTGGGGGTGGTACTGCACTGCTGAAACTGAGAGTGGCCATATGCAGTTTGCCACAAAAATGTGATAAGTAACTCCATCTTACACAGTATTTGTGATAAGTTAGGAGATGTAGCAGTATTAGAGGAAAAGTATGACATAATGCTGACTTCTTGTGTGCAGTGTTTCGGGGAGAGCATGTAGTAACCATGAGACGTGAAAGGATTGATCTTGCTGATGAGTCTCTTGAGTGTGCGAAAGTTTTGTTATTTGGGGGACATGTTATGTGCTGAAGGTGGCTCTGTGTTTAGGACTGGTTGGAGGAAGTTCAGAAAGCTGTCCTCTCCTTACATTTAGAGAGCTCTCAACCCATTAAGGGATCTTTGTATGCAGCATGTATTATAAATGTAATACTGAAAGATAGTGAGAACTGGGCAGTAAAGTATGAGGATATTCGTTGGCTCAAATGTACAGAAATGACAATGATTAGGCAGATGTGTAGTGCGTCCTTGAATGTGAGGCCTGGGGAAGGGGGGAAGGAGGGAGGGGGGCTAGGTTTATGACTGAAGAATTGAGAGGAACGATGGGACAGGGGTGCATTGGTGTTGGGATGAGGAGGGGTAGACTGAGATGGTTTGAGCATGTGGAAAGGATGGAGGATGACAATTGAATACAGAAAGTGAGAAGTGTGAAGGGGGGGCCTGCGAGAGGCAGACCGAAAAAGACCTGGGGCGAGGTCATTGAGTGTGACCTCAGGGATAAGAGGCTTAAAAGGAAGGCTGGCAGAGACTAAGCAGCATGGAAAACTGCAAAGACTGACTCACGCTAGCATGTTGGAGTCTTTACGACCAAAAAAATGAACAATCCTGTGGTCTGGAGGTCACATGAGGGAGCACAACACAGACACTGGAGATTATGGCCCATATTCTCATTACATATGGACATACCTGAGCATCCCTTCCTTAGCGATTTATTCTTGGACAAGGGTGGATAATATCCTTTTGTACATTATTTATGCAGAGTATGGCAATACAGGAAGGATTGTGTGACTCAGAATAGGATATGAAGATATCTACCTATTGCCAGATGCCTTAATCCCGTAAGGAATGGCCACAAACAAATCGTCTCCATGTTGCCCTATCCCCCACCATTTCGCTGCCCTGCTCCCAGCTCACATCCCCCAGTCTCATTTACCTCTTCCATCCCTCCATCTCATCCTTGGGCTCCCCTCCCCCCCTCCACCTTACTCACATACTCTCCTCGTCAGTCTCTCACCCTCCATCCTCTGCACATGGCCAAACCACCTTAGTGTGTTTCTCCTAACACTTCCTATCACATCCACACCACAATGCTCCTTCACTTCCTCATTTGTCAGTATGTCTCTCCATGTGACTTCCCATGCTCCTCTCAAATAACTCATTTCCACTGCTCTCACTCTTGACTTGTGTCCCTCCAACAAGGTCCACACTTCACTTCCATATGTTAGAGTTGGTATCACAATACTGTCATGCAGAAACTTTTTCACTTACATACTCACTTTCTTTTTCTTATTACTGCTTTCAAGGAACAGTAACCTTTCTTCCATGTTGTACCCTTTCAAGTACTTCATCCTCTAAACTTCCATCCTTACTCATCACACTACCCAAGTACTTAAACACACTCACATTTTCCATTTCCTCCTCATCCAACCTCACAGTACATTCACTGACTTAATTTCTCTTGAAAACCATTACAGTAAAACCTCACTAGAATGGACTAATGGGGGCCAAAGTCATTCTGAAATACGCGATATTCCAAAAAAAACGACATAGGGATTTCCCTCTGCTAAGATATTTTCATACATGAAAAGAGTCATGGCCACAATCCTACTTCACTCCATTTCCTTCTAAATCGGGGCATTAACCCATTTGCCTCTTAACTTTCCTCAAAGGCCACTATAAATAATTTATTGCATAATACAGTACAGTTTTTGTAAGGTTTATACTCGATAAAGGCCATTGTAACACTCACAGGAAGCTATTTTTCATACATGAAGTGTCATAGCCACCATCTTACATCACCCCACCAGTTCCTTCATTCCCTTTTGATTCTTTCAACTTTTCTAAAATTCCGATAAAAATAATTCGTTGCATTACACAGTATAGTTTTAGCAAGGTTTAGACTCAATAATGGCCATATATAACACACAAAAATATGATATTTTCACTTATTAAAAGCATCATGGCCACCATCCTGCTTCACCTCCACCAGTTCATTTTCACTCGTGGTAATATCTCATTTCCCTCTTATTTTTTTTCTCAAATTCCACTATAATCCATGCTCACCTCCCTGTTTCTTATCACTGCTTTCAACGAACCAGCAACCTTCCTTCCCTGCTGCACCCTTTCGAGCACTTCACCCTCCAGACTACCATCCTTACTCATCACACTGCCCAAGTACTTAAATTCACACACATTCTCCATATCCTTCCCATCCAATCTCACTGTACACTCACTGGCTTCACTTCTCTCGAAGACCATCACTTTACTCTTCCCCACATTCACCTTTAGATTCCGTTTCTTACACACTCTCCCAAACTCATCTACCAAGCCTTGCAGCTCCCCTTCGTCTTCACTCAACAACACAGTATCATCTGCAAACAACAGTACAGGGAGTTTCCACACACTGCCCTCTCTCACTAGGGCCACTCCAACATCCACTGCCCGACCTTGTATCTCTTTTATAACCCCATCCATATACAGATTGAACAACCATGGAGACATGACACATCCTTGTTTCAATCCAACCTTCAAATGGAAAGATTCACTCAGTTTGCCATCCACACGCACTGCAGCCTTAGCACCCTCATACATACTCTTCACTGCCTTCAACAACTTCCCATCCACTCCATATATTCTTAATACCTTCCACAAACCTTGTCTATCCACCCTGTCATATGCTTTCTCCAGATCCATGAAGGCTGCATACAACTTCTTGCCCTTCTCTAGAAACTTTTCCACTAAGGATCTAAGAATGAATATCTGGTCTACACAACCTCTTCCCTTCCTAAAACCTCCTTGTTCTTCTCCAACTAATTCCTCAGTAATTTCCCTAACTCTGTCAATAAGTATCCTACCATATATTTTTCCTATTACACTGAGAAGGCAAATGCCCCTATGATTACCACACACTGCTTTTTCCCCTTTTCCTTTGTACAGAGGAATAATTATACCTGACTTCCAATCCTCCGGGACTCTACCCTCCTCCCAAGCCAATCTGCACACCTTCCACATCCATTCTATTACTATCTCTCCCCCATGCTTCAGCATTTCACCACACACTCCATCAATTCCTGGGGCTTTCCCCATTTTAACTTTCTTCATTGCTTCCACCACTTCCATCCTGGTGATTTCTTCCTCTCTTCTCACAACCCTCCTTCNACCTCGCCATTTAGTTTCAGTTATTCCACATATATCCACTTTCGCACTCTCAAGCACCTGTACAATCTCTCTCTCTTTCACCTCATCATTCCTACCCCTCACATTCCAGGTCGCAATCTTTATCTCGTCCTTTGTCCGTTCCTTTGTCGTCAACTTTTGGTCAGTCCTGGTCCGAGGCTTCCTGTTCGTATTTTTAGTTAGTTGTTTTTACGGGGTGGGGCACTAACCCACCACCATCCCTTTTAGTCGCCTCTTACGACAAGCAGGAATACTGGGGGAGAATTCTTGAAAACTCCCTACCCCCAGGGGTAGGGTCAGTACCCCTCCCTGTAAAACAAATAACTCAAAGTCAAATGGCCATCCCTTATGGGATTATGGCATCTGGCAATAGGCAGATGGACAGACAGACTTTGTGGAAATTTATGTTATTATGGTAAATGAACTTAAAAGTATGAAAGATAATCCCTATTATAAAATTTTCGTAATTCATTAATTGGAGCACTCCTGCAGTGTCTGAAGTGTTTATATACTTCGCAAGTATATTTCAAAAAATACTCAGTATCAAACTATGAAACATAAATATTCTGTGAAAGGCTCAGTAAATGTATGCAGCAAAAAGATCTTATCAATTTAATTTGTATTCCACCAGTTTGTATTCTGCATTTTTATGACTATTTTCTGGGTGGTAAATATGAATGCATTCAAGTACAGTACATCCTTCAACTTTGCGATTCCCCAATTTTGCGAGGTAGTTCCAAAAGTCATGTATTTTTTAACATTTATGAACTTTGCAACTGATCACACACTTTGCGAGGTCGAGTGGTGGGAGAGTCGTCTTCCCGCACTACTTTGCCACCCCGAGTAATGACGTCATGGTTCATTGGGCATACTGAGCCTCCTAGTTCAGTGGTCTGCCGCCCCGCCACGTTTGTTTGCACCTGTTTCCAACCAAGGTCACTGACCCTCACAATTTCGTGGTGCTCCTCGCAATACCCCAGCAGTCTAACCTTGCATGAGTATTATCATGGCGCCAACGGGTAAGAAGAACAAGAAAATAATTTTGGAGACCAAACTTAAAATGATTGAAAGGAAAAAAGCAGGTGAAGGTAATTCTGCTATTGGCCAGGAGTTTGGTGTTGGTGAATCAACAGTGAGAATGATTTTAAAGAACAGTGAACTAATCAAGCAAGCAGCGAATAACTATGGAGGTGCTCAATTTGATGGTAGAATGCTGGTGGACAATAAAGAAGTGCTAATAAAAATGGAAAGATATCTTGCTCATTACATTCAAAGAAAGGAAAAGGAAGGGGGGTTGCATTAGATGGGCACCATATAAGGGAGCAGGCAAAGATATTCTATCACACGTGCCTTAAAAAAGCCATTAATCCTCCAACAAAACCTTTCATGGCATCGAATGGGTGGCTATGCCAGTTCCTCAAAAGGAAGGGGTTTAAACACATCAGGTTCAGTGGTGAGTGAGGCAGTGCTGACTACAAATTGGTCGGCTTCACTCCAAGGTAAGCACTTTTTCCCACTCTTTCTCTCGACTCTACCTCTTAATTTTACGATGATAAATGAAACAAATATGAACTGATGTACTGTATAGTAATATTAATAAGAAAACATCATAGGTAAGAAACATTAAAAAAAATATACATTTACACTGATGTGAAGACTGGCGTGGTTAACGGGACTGGTGGCAGGGCGAGGCTTGGCTACTGTAGCCCCGCGGGGCCTATGTCGTCACTATCACTGTCGGCAGATATTTCCACATCTTGCTGTGTCTTTTCTGCCTCTCTCATGAATCCCTCGAAGTCAGAATCATCACTGGGGTCATCAGAATGAAAAAGGTTAGGGATGCTAGGATCGCTGGCTACTTGGGGAGGGGTGGCAGGACGGCTGGTCGATGGGGCAGGGTCTCTTGAATTTTGTGATTAGAGACTGCTTCCTCTTGTTAACCCCATCTCTGTGGAGGTCAGCATGAAAGCGAAGCGGCCGAGAATTAACGATGCATAACCTGGCCAATATTCTCGCCGTCATTGGCCAGCTGAAAAAAACCATCGTGAACAATGAATGTGACAATTTATGGCTCAGCAAGCCTGCCACGGTGTTGACAGGGCCCTTCGTTTTTATGCTGACCTACACAGAAATGGAGTTAACAAGAGGAAGCAGTCTCTAATCACATAATTAATGAGAACCCCAAGACACCCTGCCCCATTGACCAGCCGTCCTCCCACCCCTCCCCAAGCAGCCAGCGATCCTAGCATCCCTAACCTTTTTCATTCTGATGACCCCAGTGACGATTCTGACTTCGAGGGATTCATTAGAGAGGCAGAAAAACACAGCAAGATGTGGAAATATCTGCAAACAGTGATAGTGATGACTTAGGTCCCGCGGGGCGACAGTAGCCAAGCCTCGCCTCGCCACCAGTCCTGTACACCATGCCAATCTTCACATCAGAGTAAATGCATTTTTTTAAATGTTTCTTACCTATGATGTTTTCTCATTAATATCACTGTACAGTACATCAGTTCGTGTTTGTTTCATTTATCATCGTAAAATTATGAGGTAGAGTTGAGAGAAAGAGTGGGAAAAAGTGCTTACCTTGGGGTGATGTCGACCAATTTCCCTTTATTTCATACATTTAAATGTTTGAATTTTGCGAATTTTGATTTTGCGAGTTTTTTTGTCGACCATATTCTCGCAAAATTGGAGGAAGCACTGTACTTGGGTAGTGTGATGAGTAAGGATGGAAGTTTTAGGGATGAAATACCTGAAAGGGTACAGCAGGGAAGGAAGGATGGTGGTTCACTGAAAGTGGTGATGAGAAATAGGGAGGTGAGTATGGAAGTCAAGAAGTCACTGCATGACAGTATTGTGATCCCTACCCTGATGTATGGAAGCGAGGCATGGACCTTGCTAGAGAGTAACAAGTCAAGAGAGCAGTGGAAATGAGTTACTTGAGAGGAGCATGTGGAGTGACATGGAGGGACAGGTTAACGAATGAAGAAGTGAAGGAACGTTGTGGGATGGATGTGGAGAGAATGAAGAATGAAAGACAGACTAAGAGGGTGTATGTAGGTGAGGTGGAGGGAGGGAGAGGGAGGGAAAGACTGAGGATGAGGTGGAGGGATGGAGCTGAGAGGTATTTGAGAGAGGGGGGGAGTGTAGGCAAATGGTGAGTGACAAAGCGACTTGGAGGTGTTTTGTCTGTGGCCACCCTTTGCAGGATTAGGGTGTCGGGCTATAGACTGATAGAAATTACCTTCTGCTTAATTTCTCCCCGTTATTAACATCACATTCCTTATGTCTTACCTACGATTGTTTGTTCCGGAGTAATTGAAGAGACTTACATATACAGTAATCCCTCAATTATTCGGATGCATCACTATTCGGACATCGTAGGCTGTCCGACCCCCAAAATGCCAAAAAATTCAAAAAAATCCGTTTTTTTTTGGGACCGTGTCAGTTTGAATTTCCAGCATGCGCCGACAGGCTGTGTTTTCGTGCCTCTCTGTCAGTCTCATTTCCCACTCCGCTCCTTGCTCGTCAACACGCTCTCAAAATGGCGGCTGAAGTGCTTGGTTTTGTGGTGATACCCTACCTCCTGCAGGGCTTGATGCTGATCTTCACCTTCTTCATCATGTGTGTGATGATGGCCCAGCCACCTGAGAAGAGGAAGAAAGTGGTTCTGACTCCGGAGAAGAAGAGGGAGGTACTGGAGAAGGTGGACGCCGGGTGCCCGACATCACGGATCCTCCGTGAATTCAACCTCCCTCAGTCTACTTTGTTTGATATCAAGAAGTCCCGAGACAAACTACAGCAGTACACAGCTGATTTCGCTTCGAAAACCAGACGGAACGTGGAGAGGAAGATGATGTTTACTCCTAAGTACAGTATGCTGAGATTGACTAAATTCTCCAGGACTCGTCACTAGACCACACGGGACTAAATTCTCCAGGACTCGTCACTAGGCCACACGGGAATTTACTGTTATGTACAGTGCAGTGAAGTGATGTGATGCAAGGTATGCAAAAGAAAACGTTGTGGAAAGTGCTTGTGAGAAGTGCTGGTGAGTGAAAAGTGCACCGGAAGTGCTGTGTCAGGTGCAAGGTCTTACTGTCAGTCTGAGATGACCAAGCGGGTTATACATCAGGACGGCGGCATCATTCTCGTAAGTACTCTAACTTCATCAAAATTCCTTGTTTTGTCTTTCCATATCATTAATCTCATGCATAAACTGTGTGAAAGATGATTTCCATAATGACTTTCATGTCTAACCTGTTTTCAGCATGCTGTAAATTGGTTAAAAAAAATTCCCATAAATGTTAATCATAATTTCCTGCTTTCAATTTAATTTTTTCATGCATGGTTTTGAACGGTACCAGCTATGAAAAAGGTGAATGCCACTGATTTGTGTGAAAGATGGTTACCATAAAGATTTTCATGTCTAACCTGTTTTCAGCATGCTGTAAATGGGTTAAAAAAATTACCATAAATGTTAATCATAACTTCCTGCTTTCAATTTATTTTTTTCATGCAGGATTTTGAAGTGCACCAGCTATGAAAAAGGTGAAAGCCATTGATTTGTGTGAAAGATGATTACCATAAAGATTTTCATGTCTAACCTGTTTTCATCATGCTGTAAATAGTTTAAAAAATTACCATAAATGTTAATCATAATTTCCTGCTTTCAATTTAATTTTTTCATGCATGGTTTTGAAGTGCACCAGCTATGAAAAAGGTGAATGCCATTGATTTGTGTGAAAGATGATTACCATAAAGATTTTCATGTCTAACCTGTTTTCAGCATGCTGTAAATGGGTTGAAAAATTACCATAAATGTTAATTAAAATTTCCTGCTTTCAATTTAATTTTTTGATGCATGGTTTTGAAGTGCACCAGCTATGAAAAAAGTGAATGCCAGTGAATTTCATGTCTCGTCATAACCTAACCTAACCTAACCATTTTGTTAATCATAATTTCCTGCTTTTAATTTAATTTGCTCATGCATGGTTACCACTAGTATTGAAGTGCACCAGCTGTGAAAAAGGTGAATGCCATTGATTTTCATGTCCTGTACCTAAACAAAACTGCCAACTCAGTGAACAGCTGAGCCTAACTTACCTCAAATTCATTCTTTTTGGGTAAAATTTAAATGAATTCATGCTTTGAATTCATTATTTTAGTGCACTAGCTGTGAAAAAGGTGAATGCCAGTGAATTTCATGTCCGGTCATAACCTAACCTAACCTAACCATTTTTCTGGTAACAATTTACATCATTTACTGTATCTGATGCTTTGTATCCAATAATTTAGTGCATAAAATGTGAGAAGAGATGATTTCCATGTCCGATACTTACTTATACTATGCTGGCAAGTTCTGAGCACCTTGCCTTACTCACCTCTAAATCATCATTTTTTGGTTAAAATTCAATTAATTCATGCTTTGTGTGCATTATTTATGTGAAAAGGGACCTAAATAGGTGCTATACATGTCCGGTAGGGAGGTAGGAAGGTAATTTTCTGATTTCGGTTAGGTTAGGTTAAGATCATGAATGACCAGTGCTGGAGCTTCGGGGTCAATATTCGGACAAAACCACTGTCTGGACATGCCTTTGGCTCTATTACGTCGAATAGTGGAGGGATTACTGTACTCAAACGTCCTTTACTTTTTTTTTCTTCATTTGTTTTCTTTTTTACTACTTTTATGGGCATAAATGATTTTTCCCAATGATTCTGTTTTTCTGTTAACAGTGTTTCCTTATATTACTCATGTCCTTTTTGCTTTACAGATGATTATTTTATGGAGTGGATTTTTTTTCCCATTCCCAACTGGAGGTTAGGTTTGGTTAAATTGTTAGGTAAAATTAGGCAAGGTCAGTTTATGTTCCCTTGAGTTTGATGTTATTTTGTTAGGTGATGGTAACTTATGTAGGATTAGGTCATATATGGATAGATCATGTTATATGACGTTAGATATTTTTTTTTGGTTAGGTTACCTTCCATTCATGCAAGTTAAGGAAATCCTCAATTACTGTGAATCGTGATGGAGTACTAAAAGGTGCCCAGAGACCCAAGCTGTGAACAACAACCACTTCCACCATTCTGCTGAGGATTCAAATGAGAGCTGATACAACAGAACAAAACTAAAATCAATGAGGAAACTGATTTAACATTAAAGTTAAATGTTTTTCTACCACCCCAGAAATAATTAGAAAAATATAACAGACTATCAGGAAGAAAAACTGACTAGGTGAGGTGCTTCTGCTGCTTAAAGTAATGCGTATTTTAACCAAGGCCCATTTAAATTAATTTGATGACCTACGTCCGCGTATTGGGGGGGGGGGGGGGGGGAGAAGATATTACCGTTCACATTGGTAACTGATTTCCAATTCCTTTCTACCTTCCTTAAAGAGCGATAATGTTTTGTTACACTAATTCTTCTAGCAATGAGGATTGTCTTCTATCTATCTATTGCCAGACGCCTCAATCCCGCACAGGGTGGCCACAAACAAATCGGCTCCATGTCACTCTGTCCCCTGCCATTTCACTACCACGCTCCCAACTCACACCCCCCCCTCTCTCATATACCTCTCCACTCCATCCCTCCATCTCATCCTTGGCCTCCCCTTCCCTCTCGCCCCCTCCACCTCACTCACATACACTCTCCTCGTCAGTCTTTCACTCTCCATCCTCTCCACATGTCCAAACCACCTTAACGTGTTTCTCCTAAGGCTTCCCATCACGTCCACAACTACACCACAACGCTCCTTCACTTCCTCATTTGTCAGTCTGTCTCTCCATGTGACTCCACATGCTCCTCTCAAATAACTCATTTCCACTGCTCTCACTCTTGACTTCTGTCCTTCCAACAGGGTCCAAGCTTCACTTCCATATGTTAGAGTTGGTATCACAATACTGTATTGTCAAGTAACAACTTTTTCACTTCCATGCTCACCTCCCTGTTTCTTATCACTGCTTTCAACGAACCAGCAACCTTCCTTCCCTGCTGCACCCTTTCGAGCACTTCACCCTCCAGACTTCCATCCTTACTCATCACACTGCCCAAGTACTTAAATTCACTCACATTCTCCATATCCTTCCCATCCAGCCTCACTGTACATTCACTGGCTTCACTTCTCTCGAAGACCATCATTTTACTCTTCCCTACATTCACCTTTAGATTCCGTTTCTTACACACTCTCCCAAACTCATCTACCAAGCCTTGCAGCTCCCCTTCGTCTTCACTCAAACACAGTATCATCTGCAAACAACAGTACAAGGAGTTTCCAAACACTGCCCCCTCTCACTAGGGCCGCTCCAACATTCACTGCCTGACCTTGTATCTCTTTTATAACCCCATCCATGTACAGATTGAACAACCATGGAGACATGACACATCCTTGTTTCAATCCAACCTTCAAATGGAAAGATTCACTCAGTTTGCCATCCACACGCACTGCAGCCTTAGCACCATCATACATACTCTTCACTGCCTTCAACAACTTCCCATCCACTCCATATATTCTTAAAACCTTCCACAATCCTTGTCTATCCACCCTGTCATATGCTTTCTCCAGATCCATGAAGGCTGCATACAACTTCTTGCCCTTCTCTAGAAACTTTCCCACTAAGGATCTACACAACCTCTTCCCTTCCAAAAACCTCCTTGTTCTTCTCCAATTCCTCTGTAATTTCCCTTACTCTGTCAATAAGTATCCTACCATATACTTTTCCTATTACAGTGAGAAGGCAAATGCCCCTATAATTACCACATACTGCTTTTTCCACTTTTCCTTTGTACAAAGGCATAATTATACCTGACTTCTTACCGCAGAGAAAATTACCGCTTTCGTGAAGTTCAGTTACCTGGCCATTGACATGTCCTCTAACTTACCTCTTACCGGCTAATAACTGGCAAGTTTTGTCATACTGTTAAGAAATATGATTTTTACAGGTTCTTTCCTCCATCCCGAGTAGTCTGATGTGAATATTCATAAGTCCTGACGACTAGCGACTCTACACCGCCAGTGTTGTTTCAACTGGCCAAGCCATTATCCAACCTTCAACTACGGTGTACTCAGTATTTTATTTCAATATACCTTTCCTTTATAATTTCTGGACTCAGAACAGTCATGTGAACAATACTTGGGCATCCTCTGCGCACTGCTTCACCATTAACAATATACAAACTAAATAAGAAGTACCATCCCAGATTGTAGATCAGATATTCTATGCAGTATTGCCAACAAACATTACGGATTTTAGAGGAGGCAGCAAACAGCTAATCTTCATATATGTTGCGAAATTTCTAGACGATTTCCATGTGATCCATAATGGCATATGTAACAATATAATCCATATACCAGTGTACATAATTGTTATGCTACGTATTTGTGGGACGGTTTCTCGCCCTCAAATACGCAGGCTAAAGCCGGTCCCTATTCTAGACCGGGAGGTAACTCTTAGCTAAGAGCAGGACTGGACACAAAAACAAGGCAGTGGATATCACACATGTATTCTAGACATAAGACACGGAACAATAATACATCACAGATATTACAAAGGATTTGCCGGGGGGAGGAAGTGAACACTGTACACAATTGCTATCTGTCACTTTACCTTCTTGTTCAAGTATGGTACTATTCACCCGACACTCGTGTTACATACAACACATTTATATCTTCGGACACAGGAATGGTTTTGACACAATCTCTAAAACCCGTATAGCACTGGATGGCACTGTATACATGTATATCTTACGTTACACCTGTACTTCAGGTAACTGGCGGCCGGAAGTCTATCACAGGTAGGGTTGCCCGTAAAGGTATTTAACAGGGGTGACTGTGGTATTTGGTATGCCCGGGTTAGCCACGCGGCTGAGACAAGGGACTGATGCAAGTTTAAGTGAACACAGGGGAGGAGGAACGTAAACACCAGCGCAAGGCACAAAGACACAAAAGGGGCATGTCTAGGTTATCACTGAGGCTGTCTAGGGCGGCAGGACTCTACCTTTCAATATAGGTCCGGCCACGTTCTATCTATCGGCACGTCCAATCTTACTCGGGGTTCCTGGTCACTTCACTTGAGGATACACTGTAGGGAATCACTCGTAAGATACCTGTAGATGCACACTAGAACTGAGCTCAAGGGTACACACATATATATAGTCCACTCACTTGGGTGACACTGATGGGCCCAGGGCGATTCCTCCGTCAGGAGGGAAAAAGGGGCGGAGTGGCGTGCTCCTGGGCAGGGTCCCACACGTGGCTGTGGGGCTAAGGGCTCAGCCCGAAGAGGGCTAAGAGCTGGGCCTGACGTCGGATCTGGGAGCGTCGTTGGGAGATCTCGCCCACCGGTAGGTCGCGCCCTGGTGTGCGGGGCAACTCCTGGGGCGGCAGGGGACCCAGGGGACTGGAACCCGGGGCGGCTGGGCCGCGGCAACGGCTCGAGGGCGGCGTCGCCGTCAGGGACGCCTCACGGGAAGCTCGGCCCGGGGGAGTGGTGGATAGGGCCCGTCGTCGGCTGCGAGGTCTGCGGGGGCTCTGGTCCGGCAGCTGGTCACCCTGGTGGAGTTGTAGGGAACCAAGGTCCTGGGTGAAACTCTGCCACGTC
Organism: Birgus latro; assembly: GCA_018397915.1. Taxonomy (NCBI): domain Eukaryota; kingdom Metazoa; phylum Arthropoda; class Malacostraca; order Decapoda; family Coenobitidae; genus Birgus; species Birgus latro. Next base: position 20,815 of record JAGKTI010002182.1, on the reverse strand, counting down.
TCGGGTGTAGGGCCTTCTCCGACTGCTGGTGCTCCCGTAGGAGAGCGGACTATGGCCAGCTCTGCTCCCGACCCGACGTGACTCGTGGCCAACGCCTGATGGGCTACGGGGAGGATAGTTTCCTGGCGGCTTGTGGCCTGCTCTGTACTGGGCCAAGTGTGACTCGTGGCCAACGCCTGCGTGACCGTAGGGATAGCTGCCTGGCGGCTTGTGGCCTGCACTGCACTAGGTCTGGTTTCCTGGCGGCTTGTGGCCTGCACTGTATTTAGCCTGGCGTGACTCGTGGCCAACGCCGAGAGGGCACAGGGAGAGATAGATTCCTGGCGGCTTGTGGCCTGCACTGTGTTAGACCTGATCTCCTGGCGGCTTGTGGCCTGCACGGTGTTGGGTCTGGCGTGGCTCGTAGCTGACGCGGAGAGGGCACAGGGAGAGATGGTTTCCTGGCGGCTTGTGGCCTGCACTGTGTTGGGTCTACTTTCCTGGCGGCTTGTGGCCTGCACTGTGTTAGACCTGGTTTCCTGGCGGCTTGTGGCCTGCACTGTGTCAGGTCTACTTCCCTGGCGGCTCGTGGCCTGCTCTGTGTTAGACCTAGTTTCCTGGCGGCTTGTGGCCTGCACTGTGTTGGGTCTATTTTCCTGGCGGCTTGTGGCCTGCACTGTGTTGGGCCTATTTCCCTGGCGGCTTGTGGCCTGCACTGTGTTAGGCGGGGCGTGGCTCGTGGCTAACGCCGAGGAGGTGAGCTCTGGGACGGCTATGGCCTGTATCAACGAGCTTTGGTCACTAGCAGCTGAGGGACGGACTATGGCCAATCCTGCCTCATGCCCGGTACGGCTCGTGGCCGGTACCGCGGTGCCGCTCTTGGGGGAACGCCTACAGGAGATTGGCCGACACGCGTCCGTGTCGGGACCCTGTGGCGGGGAGACAGCTGGGGAACGGACAATGGCCAATTCTGCCCCGTACCCGGTACGACAATTGTCAGTACCGCGGCGCTGTGTGGAGTTGTAAACTCCACCCCTTACCTGCAGAGCTGTGCTCCGGTCGGAGACAAGGTGCCGGCGACTGCTACCTTTCCGGGCCCTCACCTAAGCACAAGAGGGGCGCCGGGAAGTTGAACAGGTAGGTCGTTCCTGCTCCCAGCCGCGCTGCGCTGGCGGTAATCTCCGGGTGATCTTGGGGGGGGGGGGGGGGGGGGGGGGGGGTG
>JAGKTI010002182.1:0-11123 GCA_018397915.1 Birgus latro | reverse complement strand
AGAAGGAACCAGAGGACAGGAGCCCGCAAATTGTTCCCTCCAAGAGAAAACAAAAACAAGATAACGGAGAGCCAAAGTCAAGATCCATATATTTCGAAATGCTTGGACACAGTGCGTTTCAAAGACTGGAGATCATAGGCAGTAGGAAATACAAACGAAGGAAGACAGTTGCATATATGAAGGACTTGGAGTAACGGTTAACTCTTGCATTATAGGGTTGGACAGAAAAGGGATGTGAGTTTGTTGCTAGACGGGTGTTACGCGCCCATTGTAATGGTGGGGGGATGCAAGCAGAAAGTTCAGAGAAGCAGTGACCACTGAAGCAGCAACAGAAAAGAGATAAGAGATGCAACAGTGCGGCAAAGAGACAAAGGTTGAAGGAAGCCAGTAAGAGGAGGAGAGTTAATGAGACAAAACCATCTTGTTTAGAAAAGCTGTATGCAGGAAGCCTCCCCACACATGAGAGTTGTACTCTACACAGGAGTGAATAAAACCCGTGTATAAAGTCAGCAACTGTGCAGAGCTAAAGAAGGCTTAACTACCGACACAATAGATAAATAAATGAAACATTTCCCCCCAAAAGAAAACAAAACCACTTAGATTATAAGTTATTGATTCTTGGTGCTGGAATAAGGGCTGTAACCGATGAAGAACCAGTATGAGCCCTTCCTGAGGATCACGAGGAGGTCGTCTTAAGTAGATGCAGTGAAACTGCTTGGATCTTCGGAAAAAGACACGTGTGGCGCAGGAAGAATTGATGAAGCGGATGACTCAGGCTCACCCCAACAAGGAGAAGTCGGTAATCCCATGGATTGTAAGACAATCCTGCATAATGGTTCGCCTAGGATAGAATCTGGGTCAGTGAAGTAGGAGGTGGGACACAGTCTACTTTCAGACTCCGCAACAATGACACTGTTGACACAGATGATAAAAATGGGATGGCAAGCCAACATGGGCAATGCGCAGGCGGTGAGGGCCATATCCAGGCTATGGAATGATGCACGGGTCCAAGGGTGACGTGACGAGCCTGCGTGATACGATCCTAATGCGTGATGGGAAGGTTAACCCCAAGGTCAGCATCCTAGACTAATCTACAACCTCTGGCCAAGGGTCGATGGAGTGTAACTGCCTGGTGAGGTAAAGGCTCCATGGAGAACGATGACAAGAACATCAATGTAGCCACGTCTGCCACCTCATTGCCCCGGATCCCTACACTGAAAAGGATCCACAGAAGGCAACAACACTGTGCCTCCTGTTGTGGCACATGAAACTGAAGGTTAACCTAATTATCATGCTTCAACACTTCAACACTGCTTTACGTTAACTAACATGAAACGAGCCAGAGACGTCTATCACAACCCTCCTCCGGCCATTATACACGTCTCCTATCAGCGTGAAGGCAGTCCAGAAAACCTCCCACATATCTCTGACAAAAACTAATGGAAATGAGTCAGATACAGATTATACTGTAATCATGAATCACATATACTTGAGCGTATATGTATGATACCTGTATTTCAAATCGGATTTATGATGACTTGCTAATAGTGAGCAATAGCTTTGCAGACTGGTACAGAGTTTTGTTAATGAATGTGAACGTTGGGCATTAAAACTTTAAAAGTAAATGAAGTTAAGAGTACAAAGCGATGGCAGCTGAAGGTGATTCTAGAGCGACGTGCTGGGAATGGAACGTGACTTGAAATGGTGAGGGAGTTTAAGTGCCTGGGTGGAATGGTGGAAAAGAAGTAAATGTGCAGAGAAAGTAGAAAGTACAGTGGCACAAAGATGAAAGTGGCTGGTGCTATGAAGGCCACAGAGATTTGAATGTAATGACTGCAAAAGGATTGCATGAAGGAGTTTTAGTATTCGCATTAGCATATGCGTGTAAGACTTTGGTGTTGCATGAAAACAAAAAGTCAGAAGTCATAGCAGCAGAGGTGAGGTTATTGAGAAATGTGCGCAGACTGAATAGGATAAGGAAAAATGTGATTCGTGAAGATAAGCAGTAAGGAAGTATCTGAACAACAAAGCTGAAAAGTGTGTGCTTAAATAGTATGGTCATAAGAAAACAGTTGTTTAAAAAGGGTGGTGAAAAGGGGGGTATATGAGAGTCAGTTTGGAGGTGGGAGAGGCGTGGTAGGCCAAGAAGAAGGTGGATAGATATGGTAAATGAGTGTGTGCGAGAAGTATTTGTTAGTAAGGCAAGGGAAATGAAAAATGATCGAACTGGTTGTATGAATTTTGCACGAAGAGGCGTATACCATGCGTCTGGCACCCCTCTTGATCACTTGATCTGATAGCAATATGAAGCACGTGTGTGGATGGCAATGCTCAGTGTTCAAAATACACGTGGGTTGGGTGGTTTGATATCGCAAATACACTTAAGGCTATTCAGGTGGACCCACCGTGGATCATACAATCAAGCTCAGATAAGATGTGTTTATTATTAGTACGAAGAATATTCAGTATACCGTACCATATTATAGGTGATCACTCTGAAAGTGACTATAAAACGTAACTTTTATAAAATTACTTACGAATATATATGTCAAGAGACACAGCAATTCACCTGCAACCCATTAATGCTGTATCACATAGTGTAGAAGAATAAAAAGCACCAAGTTCTTGATATTGTCCCAGAACTTATAAGTTTTAGCCACTCTCGTTTCATTCTGTGGTGTGGTTTTACGTAATGGAAACACTTGAACATGATGACAATGTGATTTTTTTTTCATAACACTTGCGAGAAAATTAAGATGATGTGCTGCCGTTGTGCTGGTGATTCAGGGGAGAGTCAGTGCTGAAGTCAGGAGGGTGGCACTGGCCACCCCTGAAATATGCCTGGTTACCCCAAATTTTCGACGGGACATCCTCGTACCTCTAAACATCAAAACTTCTTGGGTCACCATAAAATCAGGCTTGACCACACCATTTTAAAAATCCTAGCTAGGCCCCTAGGGAGAGTATGAAGATGACAGATATTGTTATTATAAATGTTTGATAGTATACAAAAAAAAAAAAAAGTACACCCATGATACAGGAAACAGTGTGCTGCATACGGCCACAAAATGGTCAGATAAAAAAAAACACACAGAGGGCTTAGAGCACCCAACTGTAAAGGCTCGCCCCTCCACTACGCCCTCCTCCTGATAGAAGGCCGAGGCTATCGAGGGTGATGATCCCTCCCCCCTCCCAATTACACCACCCTATTTTGAAAACCTGTTATGCCTTTGAGGTGAAATTAAGATTCTGGGGGCCTATACTGAGTGAATCAGTGTGTGGTCCATTTCAGTATGCATGCTATTGATTAGTTCTCCCTCTATGATGCTTTTCTTTTTTCCTCCTTTCTATACCCTACCTCGCCCCACCTCTGGCTGGGGGAAAAAAAAAAAGAAGTCGGAATGATGATGATGAATCATGCATAATATCTGTATGTAATATGTGCATATATCTGTAGGTACAGCCCTGGATGCATGTTGTGTGTATTGCATGTACTTAGGTGTGTAGCAGATGTAGGGGCAGGGTTACACCACTTAACTGAAAGTACACCAGTAAGATCCTGGGTGATAAATGACACAGGAGACTAGATAAATTCTGCTGCCTCGGTGATGTCATCAGTGCAGGGGATGATGCCGAGGAAGAGCCATTGCAGGGGTGAGTGACTGAGAAATTTGAAAATTGTTACCCACGCTGTCAATCTGAGTGTTCTCATTGAACAGAAAAGGGAAAAAGTGTAGTGCTTGTGTCTGAAGTGTCATGCTGTATGAGAGTGTCACAAGGGGTGAAAAAGAGAATATACAGCAGAACGAAACTACGTGAGAATGACTCCATGGATATATATGGAGTAAAGCTGGAGGACGGGACACCCAAGGCCAATAATGTTATTGGCCTTGGGGACATCCTCAGAGAAGCCGAGAAGTCGGCTGGAAGTGGAAAGCATCAAGAAGGACGTAAAAATATCTGAGATGGTCTGGGTGTGTCAGGCCCGTAGCCAGAGGAAGGGGGAGGGGGGGGGGTCGAGAGGTTCGGACGACCCCCTCCCCCCCACCACCTGCCTGAAGGTTCATTTTCTCACGGCATGTTTATTAATATCAGTGAAAAAAAAAAAAAAAAAAGTCACTCTCCGTTGTTCAGAATCTATGTGCTGCTTCTCAGTGTCGTTTATGCAAACACCCAGACCCCCATGAAGCAGACCTTTGACCAACCAGCTGTTCTGCAAATCCAGATTCAGCAGAAAAGACCCCTCCCCCTTCGAGGAGTCTGGCTACGGGCCCTGTGTTGAGGGAATGGATCCGGAGAACTGTGTGAGGTGTAGGAGCATATGGCAGGCCACTGATGAAGAGGTAGATCCAGGAAGACATGGGACGAAGTGAAGTGGCTGACCTTAGATTCCGAGGTATTGCTTGACAGCTGAAACAGAACAGAGCTAGCGAAGTGCAGTGTTATCAGGTGAAACCGTCTGACCCACATTACATGGAAAAAGACGTAAAAACGAAAATCATGATAACGATGACCTTGACATCACTTGTTATTTGATATACAGTATTTAGTTGGTGGCTGTTCGGACTGGGGGTGAGGGAGGAATATAATTCTCTCCATCAAGGAGAGTTGTTTTCACCCTTGTTTGTTAGCAGGATTACTCAAATACTAAGAGAGAGATTTGGGGCAACTTTGGTGGGCTGATAGCCCATGTCCCAAGGAACAATCGATTAATTTTTGGGACGGATCTGGACCGTTTTACTGATTCTGGACCCGGAAAACTTTGTGTGTGTGTGGGAGGGGGACTTACTCAGTGATGAGAAAACCTAACCCATTATGAACAGTGGTTTGGAAATTACTTTGTCTTTGTCGGAGAGATGCTCTCCAGTGAGTGTCCCTCTAGTTACAGGCTACATTCAAATATCTTACCTACGTGTGTGAGAAAAGGCTAGAAAAGAGGATGGCAAGGAGAGGTGGTTAGTGGTGAGGGTGGATAGTGGACGCGATGCTTACAGCTTCAGCATGTGAGACAATTGAGATGACATGCGGAAAAGACGACAGAATGCGATAGTGAGAAAACACGCCTGTCGTCATCTAGATTTGTTTAGTATATCGCCGAATTCCGCATTTTTTTTATTAGTAGCCATTCAAAGAAAATGTTTTCTGGGTAACTCAGGGAAATAGAGCAACCACTTTGCGGGATTTGTAACTCTCCCTTACAGCATCGTCTGTCTCTCTCTCTCTCTCTCTCAACATATTGTTAATTGTCCAGCTATCACTCACCTTGGGCCTCCTGATATAATATTTACTAGCTGTCACCGATTATCATTGCTCCTCCTTATGTTTTGGGGAACACCCTCACCCTCTTCTACACTTTCCACTGTTTGCGAGTGTAAGCACATTTTCCTCACCATTATATTTCCTCACACAGCTAGTTGATATGCTGATGTACGCAATTAGTGCACATCACATAGATATCAGAATTACACAAACAACACACACGGGAATACTGCTGTGTACTATGCACAATCAATTTCAGAGGAGGAGGTGCTGAGAACTTCCTAAGCCTCGGAGCCTATTGCCACTGGCTGAGACTTTATACTACCTGATACTATACTTAGTGGTTTATTTTGCAAGTTAACCCTTACTATTCTCTTTTATGATCAGGATTACAGCCAGCGACAATAAGCCTTTTCGCAATCTCGGGCGCGAAATTCACTGTAGGTAATAATCGGCCAGAGACGCCCGATGCACAGCATAATAAACACGGAAAAATATCGATTCTCTTGCGTATTTAGTGTAAATATTAATATATTTTATTATTGAAAATTTGTATATATGGCTAGCGAGGGTTCCGAGTTATCGTTAAACGAAATAAAGCTGTGGAAAGTGTCAGCACTGAAGGATTTTTTACCTGAGAGAGGCCTGAAAACAACATGCAAGAAATCCGAGTTGCAGTCTTTGGTATACGGTGCATTATGGCTCGGTCTGATCTGTAGCCAAGATTTAACACAGGATCATGATTGGCATGTGCTGGCATACCATCAGGGAAATGCACCGAACAAACTGTCGTGTGGCTTATTTATCCAGCTCTTGTCCGTCTTTGGGCCATTTTGATTAATTAGTGCGTTCCACCTTTTGCGTGCATCTGGGTCCTTTTTCTCAGTCCGGAAAGGAAAAAGTTCAAAAGGTTTGGGGCAATCGCAACAGCCAAGTCCATTACTGCCGTGCTTTTCACAATCTTGTTGCCTCCATTTCTCTATCTGAAAGGTGTCATTGCCACAATCTTTTACTGCACACAGCTTCATGGTGAGTACATGCACTCATGCACAAACTGAAGAAAAAACCTGAAAATTGGCAAATAAAATTTTTTTAAATGATAAAAAAAGTCTTCTGGAACGGATGGGCATGAAGAATAAGAATTCAGAAGTGAGAAGCAGGTTCCGTTGGAGCCCAATACTGTCTATACGAAATATATAGCCCAAAGCACTACTCAATGTTCACAGTGCAAATTCCAGATCAATTGACATGACTTTCCAGTATTTGTCCATTTGTCCTATTTAAAAAAAAAAATGTTTAAAGGCAAAAAATTCCCAAATGGTTTATAGCCATTAAGATTCAATGAATGAAGGATGAAGTTATACTTTCATGTAATGAGCTGAATCACACACGTGCTGCTGACAATTCCACACACTAAACATCCGCAATGATGATGGTTTTACACATGAAACAGCGACTTTTCTGCGTTCTGAGATTCGTTTTTCAATGATACTTTAGCTCTTAATTTTCATTTTATACCTAATGTTTTACTGCTTTTACCTTAGAGCTGCAGACTACAGAATTTAAAAAGAAGTAAATCTCACAGCACGGGGACTGGTACAGAGGGCAATGAAATGTACAGTATTGTTTATCTCTCATACAGGTTGCTACTTGTACGTCCACTTTCGCGTATGCACAGTTACAATTACGAAAAGGCTTACAGGCTCCTAGGCTTACAAGTTCTCAGCTCCTCTTTCTTTGCGAATTATTATGTATATTACACGGCAGTATTCACGTGTGTGTTCTTTTAAAATGCTATGGACAATGACCGCAGAAATTATTTACCAAAGAATATTACCGTTACACGCAAAACTAAAGTGGCAAGGAAGGGGTTAGTACGTAAATGTAATATGAACAATGACTGGAGAATTAATGAACAAGAGGATTATTAACGTGCCATATGAAGAAAGATCTGAGGAAGAGGTGTTAGCGAACCCCCTTGTATGGTCTGCTAAAAGACTTTGGAGACTTCGTAATGTGTCCTTCCTAGCGATTTATTTCCTATCGTACATCTTACTTCCTCCGTAATTACTCTTCCTCAGCGATTCATTTCCTCACACCGTTGTTTCCTTTGCATGTATGTACATATATCTTCTTGACACAGTTTACATCAATAACATATACGAGGATTACTAAGGCGTGACGTGTAAAATCAATCGCTGAGGGAAGGCAGTGACAATACGAGCTTTGGCTGATGATGCGGATTATGAAGAGAGGCGACACACACGCTCTTATGTGGGACTGGTCATTCTAGCGTGAAAATACCCCATGCTCTATGTGTTTGTGGTGCCAGGGGGTTTGCTATCTATCTATCTCTATTTATCTATCTATGTCTAAATCCCTTAATCCCTCCGCTGCCTTCACCAACATGTCACCCTATCCTCCGACACCAAGCTGCCTTTCCTTCAATTGTATACCAAAATCAATCATACTCTCCACACAATCCCTCCACCTCATTCTCAATCTCCTCGCCTAAACAAAAAGCTTATGAACTAGCTTGCATAACATTTTAGAACACTACCTCCGACCACCATACATCTGGATTTTTTTTTTTTGGGGGGGGCTTAAGTTATGTATAAAATCGCTTGTTTATACCTCCATCTTTCCCTATACAGCTATTAAACACTTCATTACCAAAGTAGTACTCTATTCCCTTTAACCAAGCGTAAAATCGCCGTCTCTCCATCTTCAATGCTGAACTATAGCAAGAGATTAACACTAGATTATGATGCTAGTCAGGATAAAGTGGTGCGGAGATGTATAGCCGTAGTACCGTCTCTCTCCCCCCCCCCTTGCCACTGAGCTACGGGAAATAAGCCGAAAATATAGAAAGTTTCCGCCTTGTTAAAGCGAATGAACTGTAGAATTAAGAGAAAATACGAACACAAAATATCTGCATGATTAATATTAAGTACTGTGAAAATTTATAGTAAAAATAATATATAATATTAATATAAATGAATAATAATAATAATAATTAGATAGTGCTAAGAGAGCGCATACCTCTGCCAATGCCACTGCCATTAAAAGGATCCGGATCGTCTCCAAATTTATTCAAGTCTTCTTTGGTGCATAGCCCACCTTTCCACAAAATATCACTGAAATTCGTTGCGGACTTTTGGAGATACTGTGCAGGATATTCCGGATCCTGATCCTGATCCGCCCCAAAATTTAATCATTTCTTCTTTGGCCCATGGCCCACCCTTCCACAAAATTTCATCAAAATCCGTTCATAACTTTTTGAGTAATCCCGGATTCGGATCCATGGATATAGGATCCGGATCTGGATCCGCCACAAAATTTAATATATTTTTCATTGGCCCACGGCCCATCCTTTCATAAAATTTCATCAAAATCCGTTCATGACTTTTTGAGTAATCCTACCAACAGACAGACAGACAAACCAACGCAGGGAAAAACAGAACCTCCTTGGCGGAGGTAACAATAGAGATTAAAGTCCTTCTCAAACTACAGTCATCGAGGACGTCTGGCCGGCTCAGCGTCCTTGATATTATACAATTATCAGGTTGCATACATTTGTGATTCGTAGGCATGCAATTACTGTATTTAAATTCCTTGTACAGTCACGAAGTTTGTGTTATTGTTGCCCTTGTGACATTAGTTTCAATCATTTTGAATCCGAGGACGTATTTCACAACTTATTTTTCATATCTCCAGACGATTTTATTCATACGTAGGATCTTCAGAAGCAGTAGTAGTTGTTACTGGTACACCGATCTGTCTGGTCGAGCAGACAGCAACTGTCCAGCATGGCCATCCCAAGCAGTGAACTAATATTCCCTTGCAGCAGACAGCGCCTCGTCACAGCGATAAGCGAGGATTTATGTGGAGGATTGGTTCCTGGATGGACGCCGCATCTGCATCTTCACCCAGTTAACAGGGGCACCATAGTCGGCTCTACATCACCTCGTTATCTGGCTATATGTTTATCACCCAGCGTTGTGAATGGTTTCCTGAGTAACAGGAAACTGTAACTAGTGTCACTCATGTCGAGTTACCTAAAGTGAAAAGGAGGGTAATAAAAGTGACAGGAAGGTTAACTGAAAGTAGGAAGAGAGGAGGGAAGACACAAACACACACACACACACACACACAAAAGTCGTGAAGGAAAAAGCGGCAACACTATATCAAGAGAATGGATGATGGGCACCCCCACTAACAGAGGTTCTTGAAGTCTATATCCAACTCCTCCAATTCAAAACATCAAGCTAAGCCGATTCCGTACCTTCTTTACCCCTGCATTTTTTTTTTTACCTGTCCGACTCTGGACAAAGGCTTCAGGCCTATTCCCAAGTCCGAGTAATCCTCCTTGGGGCCCAGTAGTCCTCCTACACCTCCACATATCACCATTTCGGCGCTAACACCCACCATCCTCATTAAATACATGCTAGGGCTGTCTCATGCAGGACTGGTGTACTTGTATTAGCGGGGGTACTTTTATGACATGTCGGCGGGTCATCTGGTAGATCAGAAAAGTCTGCTTTTCGTGAAATTCAAATCCTTAAACTGTTCCCTGCCCCAGCCGGGATTCGAACCTGGGTCCATTAGAACTGCAGGCCGCCTCTCTACCGATTCTGCCACCGCCTTTATGCAAGGGTTTTATTCGCCCCTGTGTTTAGTACAACTCTCATGTGTGTGGAGGTCCCCCACATACAGCTCTTCTCAATAGGGTGGAGTCAAAGGCTTTTCGTCTCATTAACTCTCCTCCTCTTACTGGCTCCCTTCAACCTCTGTCTCTTCGCCGCACTGTTGCATCTTTATCTCTTTTCTATCGCTACGTCAATGGTCACTGCTCCTCTGAACTGTCTGCTTGCATCCCTCCACCTCTAAGACGGGCACGTAGTACCCGTCTAGCAACAAACTCTCATCCCTTTTCTGTCCTACTCTCTAATGCAAGAGTTAATCGTTACTCCCACTCCTTCATTTATGCAACAGGTCAACTCTGGAACTGCTTCCCTCTGTCTGGATTTCCTATTTCCTATGATCTCCAGTCTTACAAACGCAGTGTGTCGGGGCATCTCGAAACGATCGGATCTTGAATTTGGCTCTCTCTTGTATTATTATTTTTTTCTTGGAAAGAACGGTTTGCGGGCTCCTGGCCTTTAGTTCCTTCTTCCTAGCATTAAAATAAAAAATAAAAGCTGAGTAAAATCCTCTAGCTTGAATAAAAAAGTCATCGGCTTGAAGGTATTAAGTCCACTACATATTACATAACATGTCAGGTACTTTTAAGCACTGGTTCAGTGTTTAATGTACCACATCTAATTGTATATGCCTAACCGAATAAACTTTATTATTATTATTATTATTATTATTATTATTATTATTATCATCCCTTTCCATCCGATGACGTTTTGACTTTTGTCGCTCCATACGATTTTACCCAGCTTAATAAAAATGTCCGAGTAAAGAAGGCGAAAGTGAGAGTGTAACCTAACTCTGCCAGGCCCCCCCCCCCCAAAAAAAAAAGTTCTAAAATGAATAATATGTTTGAAGCAAAAATCGAGCTGAAGGGGTTAATGTTCCACGGTTATTATAAAAGCTGACTTAATGCAGTTCATTCATTTTAACTAAGCGTTTATTTATTTATTTTTTTTTTTTTTTACTTACCCGTCCCCGTCCCGGAAGGGCTTGGGGACTGGTATTGTTTTCACTCGTTTGTTTGTTTGTCTGTTAACAACTTTATGCGAAAACTACTGGCGCGATTTTGACTAAAACTACATGGATGATAGGCTAGCACCTTCAGATCACTTGATTAAATTTTGAGCCAAATTGGGCCAAGGCTCAGGCTGCAGCCCCCCCCC
>JAGKTI010002181.1:10167-70495 GCA_018397915.1 Birgus latro | reverse complement strand
GGTGTCGACGGAGACCTTTGTGATGAATTATGAGGTAGCGATGGAGTCAGTTTCGGTGGCTCACATCGTGTGAGGGAGACAGAGACAGTCGCTGAGATGGTGTGGGAGATGGAGGCTGGGACGAGGAAGGCAGTGACGGAGTGACAGAGTGCCTTAGTGGTGACATGGGAGACGGGGATCGGCTGGAAGTTAGGTCCAGCACAATGGGCTGAGCATGTCCTCGGTGGTAGGTGTCCCTTGATGTTTCTCTGCAGGTTGAAGGTTGGGGAGATGCTCTGCTGGTTGAAGGTTGGGGGGATGCTCTGCTGGTTGAAGGCTGGGGAGATGCTTTGCTGGTTGAAGGCTGGGGAGATGCTCTGCTGGTTGAAGGCTGGGGAGATGCTCTGCTGGTTGACGGCTGGGGAGATGCTTTGCTCGTCGAGGGCTGTGGAGATCATGTATGACTTACTGATGTGGTGGGGGTCTGCTTGAAGAAGGCTATCATCGTAGTCTGCCTGGCTGCCCTCTTCTTCTCCTCCAGCATTGTCCTGTAGACTTTCATCCCCTCCTTGAGCCAATTAGGTGTGTTCCTGCTTGTTCCTGGGAAGGGGTCATATGTCCACATAAGGTCAGTTATCTTGTTCAGCTTCATTAGCATCTTCTTTAGGATCTTGATATTCAGACCTCAGGCACGATCCTCTTCTCCTTTGCCTCCTGGTGCACCCGCTGGATCTCCATATTGAGGAGCTCCTCATTGCTGAGCTTCTCCCTTGGCTCTCGAGAACCTCCTCCAAGTCATCCTGGTCGACCTCCCCGAAGCCTGCCTCTTGCGACAATTCCACAATGTCCTGCCTCACATGCTGGACAGGCGGAGCTTGCATACCCTCGGGGAAGCCGGTGAAGGAGTGCATGCACTCTGGGCACAGCTTCCGCCACACACTGTTCATCGTCGCCTGGCTAAACTCACTCCACGCTGCAGTGATTTTCTCTAGGGCATGGCATATGTTATAGCCCTTCCAAAACTGCAGCACTGTTGTCCTGTCATCACTGTCACAGGCCCTTACCAACTGCTGCATCATGCGGCAGAGGTAATAAGCCTTGAAGGCAGCGATCATCCCTTGGTCCATCAGCTGCAAGAAAGAGGTGATGTTGGGGGGCAGAAACACCACCTAAGTATTGCTGGCCCATTCCTTCATTGCGGAAGGGTGGCTAAGCACATCATCCACCGCCACGAGAAATCTGTTTGCCAAATTTTCACACGAGGCATACCTTTTCAGCACACGAGGGAGGTACGATTGGAAATATGACAAACAGATATCTGAAGTCAGCCAGGCCTTCTTGTTCGACTTCCAGATAACCCCAAGGTTCTCTTTAACATACCCCCTGGGGTCTCGGAGTGGTAGACAAGGAGCAGCTTCAATCTGAGGTTGCCCTCCAGCAGGAGTATCAGCCGGTCCTTCAAGGGCTTGAATCCTGGAGTAGACTTTTCCTCCATTGCAAGATATGTCTTGGAGGACATTCTCTTCCAAAAGAGCCCAGTCTTGTCAAAGTTCAAGACCTGCTTTGCACTGTAGACACCCTCCGCGATGATGCGTTTAAGTTCATCAGGAAACGCTGCCCCTGTCACCGTGTCTGCATTCACTGCCTCGCCGTACACTTCACGTGGTGGTGGAGGTTTGCTTGCCTCTTTAACGGGTCAAACCACCCATGGCTCACCTTAAAGGTCTCGCTTTCATCCAGATCACACCTGACCGCTATTTCATCCCATAGCGGGAGAGCCTCGGTGGCTATAATTGCCTGGCTCATTGGTGCCTTGCCCCAGTTCTGATCTTCCACCCACGTGTGCAGCATCCGCTCCAGCTCCTCCATCACAGGCTTTCGCTGGCGGGTAATACGGGAGGTGGATAAGGTTGCAACCTCCCCAGCAGCGGCCTTAATAGCCTCCTTCTTCATGATCATGGTGGAGACAGTCAACTGGGCCAGGTGGAGAGCCGATGTGATAGCACACACACCTTCGCCTTTGTCATGGCGCTTAAGAATTTCCAATTTCACCTCTAGTGACACAGTCTTATGCACACACTTCGCGGGAACATCACCGGCACCACCACCAGCAGGCCGCTTACTGCCACGACTAGGGCCTGCACTAGCGCCACCACTAGTCCCACCATGTGCAGCACCCTTATCAGACATTTTCGCACTTATTTGGGCCAAAAATCACACAATATCGCACTCCACACATTAGTATCACTGCTTTACTCACGGCACTGCTTACACATGATTGGCGAGTGTAAGCGAGATCCTCACTCTGAGATGGCCTGTGCGAGAAGAGCGATATGGGTGAGCACGGGGTGAGCGATGGCTTTTGGCCCTGAACGAGCATTTTTGCACATCCTGGGAATTGGGCGGGCTCAGCTGGCCGCGGGAACGTGCGCGATTCAAAATTTTGGCCTGTCATATGCAGATGCAACATCGGAGGGCCCATCGTTAAACTGGGGCTCTGCCATTGGGTATTGGGGCGTGGTGGTATTTGTATCTCCATCGCTAAGCTGGGGTATTGCATCTAGGGGTATTGTATATTGGGGTATTACAGTATCTAACTAGTTCACGAACCACACCACAGCCTTCACTGTACTTATATAACATTCCATTTTCCTACCAATCCTCTACCACATTTCTTGGCCTCACTCTTATTCTCGGTTAAACTAGAATGCACATATTTCTTCCCTTAAGTCTTTTACCCTTCATTGTCTTCATTTGCTGCAAACACTCTCATCTCTCATGGGGTGTTGATTGCATCACACTTCTTCATCTTCACTCTGTCTTTATTCTTTCCAAACTCTTGTATTCTGCCTTCACTTGCACTCTTTCAAAACTGGATTCTATTCATCATTCCAGTCTTTATTTAGCTATAGGCACTTTTCAGTTGACTCCTGATACATGTCTTTGTGCTGAAGTTGACATTTCCCCCTTTCTCTTATCAACATTTTCTTCTCAATGTCAGGTCCTATACACATCTCCTTCAGTTCCCCACATTTAAATTCCATCTTCCATACATGTCTTTGTGCTGAAGTTGACATTTCCCCCTTCTCTTATCATCATTCTCTTCTCACTATCAGGTCCTATACACATCTCCTTCAGTTCCCTACATTTAAATACCATCTTCCCAGGCTTCTTCAGTGGTCTATTCACTCGATCTCCCTTCTCCTTCCCTTCAGGTCCCCACCCTTCTTCAGTCATTTGACGTTACCTTTCCTCGTATTCTTCCACTACATCCAGTTTCCTTCTGACCCTGGCTTCTGCCTCCTGCTGTGGTTTGCCCTTCTTTTCTGCCTTGCCCTAATTCTTTTCTTCCCCCTGATACCCTTTGCTCCCTTTTTCTCGGACATATGTCCTGTCACTTTTCTGTCACGCATATCTTTATTGACTGCTCTAAATTTTGTCATGGCATTGGGTTTGCCGTTGTGTTTCCTTACTCCTCCTTCCACGGTACACGTCTCCCCATTGCAAATAGCCTTACTGCAGAACTGTGTGCTGTCTTTTTTTATCTGAAGTCTCTTCCAAGGTTCTTTTCTTCTACCTTTGTTATCTTCTCCGATTCTCTCAGTGCGCTAACTTCCTTACATACTATGCCTTCTTCTCATCCTCTGATTACCCAGATTAAAGAGTGGCTGTTTGGCCTTTCTGTTAGTAAAGAGTTAGTTCGCTTCTGCCGGATTCCTAGCCGTATTGGGATTACAGGTAATGAATAAGCTGACTCAGTGGCAGGCTCTGATGCTTCTCCTTCTAGGTCCTCCCTCCTCCCCATTTCTACCTTTGATTGTTTCCCTCTTCTAACCCACCTTTTCTGTGATTGCTGGCAACCCGCATGGGACCAACAGGTTTACAGCAAACTTCATAGTATTAAACCCTCTGTATTTCCATGGCACACAGCAACCCAACCCAATCATCGATGGGAGACAATCCTTGCTTGTCTTCGCTTGGGCCATATCCGCCTAACTCATGATCATTTGATGAGCCATGATCCTCAGCCCATCTGCTCACACTGTAACTGTCCTATGATTATCAGTCATCATTTTCTTGATTACCCGTCTAAATTCCACCAATGTCTTGCAGCATTCCTCTTCCTTTCCTCATTGTGTTGACCCCCACAACTTATTGGTTTCCTAGGTGACCCTCCCACTGTGTCAATATCCAATATTATCACTTTTCTTACTCCACTTCTTATATATTTAATATAATTACAGTATTTACCCCACTCCCTTCTACCTTAGTATCACATAGCCATAGTGTGGCTTGGTGCTGGTTCGTCATTATTCCTTCCTTACTTTCGACACAAATATCTAAGCAATTTTTCCCTATATTAATGTTGCATTGCTCTGGAGTTTCAGTCCATTATTTCTTGTCACATTATCATTTTGTATCTCAAACCCATCATATCTAACATCATCAAATTGTTAAGAATTTAAAATACAGTACTGTACATGAATAAGATCTCCTCTGAATCATCACTATTTTATAGAAAACATCTGGTATTTAGTTTCTTTAGTTGCCCTTCAAAGGGTAAATTTTGCAGTGATGGGATAATTTTTGTGAATTTGTGCTGCATGTTCTCGAGTTTGTCTTTGTCATTGATAAGATTCAAAGACCAGTGCTGTACACGATACTGTATTATAGGTGTGGTCTAACTAATGACGTATAAAGTTTAAAGGTTACCATACATCAGGCATTTTGTGACTGAAGTACGTTGCAGTGAACCTGAACACTTAATTTGCTTTGTAAGTTTTTGAGGCATTTGCTTTTAATAATTCTAAATCTTTCTCATCCTTTATATGTGTCAGTGGGATATTGAACATGCAGTGTTCATATTTATTATTTCTGTCCAGGGCTGGTGGTGGTACTGTCAAAGCAGAGGGAGTGTGGCCATTTGCAGTTTGCCACAAGGGTGTGGGAGATAACTCCACCTTGTGCAGTGTATGAGTTAAGTGGGTGCATAAGAGATGTAATGGTTATAGAGATAGACCATGAAATACAGTAGGCGCGGAAAGTGTTGACGCCATCTTAAAAAAAGAAAACATTCTTGTGGTTAGCAAGGAGAAACAAATATATTAACACTCACCATTGAATTTAGTATTTACTGGCATTCCCCTTCACCTTTATTATCTTCTTAAGGCGTCTGGGGAGACTGATGGCGTAGTTTTGCAGAACAGATGGACTAAAACTGCTCCATAGCTGCAGCCTCAAGTTTAGGCAAAGATGATGTGTCCATACTACGCAGCTGCCGCTTCATGTGCACCCATAAATTCTCAATGGGATTGATATCTGGGCTGTTTCCGGGCCAATCTCGAATAAAGGGAACCTCACAGTCTGTTAGCCACTGTTTCACTGACTTTGCAACATGTGCAGGGGCAGAATCTTGCATAAATTCTCATGCCTTGGTTTTATCAAAAGAGTCACTTAAAACATCACATAAGAGCTCCAAATAATTGTTCTGGTTCACTTTTTCATTTGCAGGTAGAATTACCAACCTACCAACACCATAATATGTAAAGCAGCCCCAAGCCATGAGTGAGGCTGGGTATTTAACAAACTTGGAAGTATACTTAGGATCCAGGGGGTCACTGCCTGGTTTGCGGTACACTCGTGATGAAGGGGTACCAGTGACAGTAAATGTTGACTCATCACTCCAAAGCACAGTTTTCCATTCCTCCTCACTCCAGGCAAGATATTTCTTACAAAAATTTACTCTCTTTTTTTTCTGAAGTGCAGTTAGCAGTGGTTTTTTACGAGCACAAAAACTCCTGTAGCCCAGATCGTCATGCAACAGCTGCTGCACACTTCTGATAGACACATCTGCCAGCAACCGTGGGTTCTTTTCTTTTAAATCCCGTGCTGTTAGCCTTGGATCCTTGCTAACTTGCCTTGAGATCAGCTGACGGGTCCTGAAGGTTGTCTTACGAGGTCTCCCAGGCTTGGGAAGTGGAGTGGGAGGAATGGCCTCCCCACTGTCCTTGAACCGCTTCACCAGTCTCTGCACTGTCCTCAGTCTAACACCATCTGATTTGCAATAAATGGGAGTTTGTGGCCAGCTTTGTATAAAGTAATCACTTCCACATGTTTGTCCCTGCTTGTGGTTACTTTAGGCTTGATGAGAATGTGGTAGGTAACCAAATAACTGTGTTATTTGAGTCAAAACATGCCCTCGTGGTGCATCACACACAAAGACAATCCTCCTCCTGTGGCTGCCCAGACATTACTGAGCCTGCTCCTGTGGTGCCAAACCTATCAAGCAGGGTTGCCAGCTCCCGTTGAAAAAGCGTCAGCTCATTTAGCATCACAGGGGAGGGTAGTATTGACCCTACTTCACTTAACGCGAAAAAGAATGACGTCGGCAAAAAAACGTCAATACTTTCCGCGCCTACTGTAATGTTGATTTTGTGTGTGTGATGTGTTGGAGAGAGCATGCAGAGATTGTCAGGCATGAAAGGGCTGTTCTTGCTGTAGAGTCTCTTGAGTGTGTGGAGGAGTTTTGTTATTTGGGGGACATGTCATGTGCTGGGGGTGTGGCTAGGGTGTGTGGCTAGGGTGAGGGGTGTTTGGAGGAAGTTCAGAGGGCTGCTGCCTCTCCTAACAATTTTAGGGCTCTTCCTCCATGCTAAGGGATCTTTGTATGTTACATTAGTTAGGAATGTAATGTCGTATACTAGTGAGACCTTGACAGTAAAAGAAGAAGATATTTCTGAGCTCAAGCTCACAGAAATGACAGGGATTAGATGGATGAGGGGTCTGTCTATCTGTCTATCAATCTTTCTATCTGTCTACTGTGTCTGTAGCCTGACGCCCTAATCCTGCAAAGGGTGGCCGCAGACAAAATGCCTCCAAGTCACTCTGTCATTCACCATTTGACTGCCCTCCCCCCACCTCACCTCCCCCTCCCTCTCCCTCCCTCCACTTCACCTACATACAGCTTCGTAGTCAGTCTTTCATTCCCTGTTCACTCCACATGTTCAAACCACCTCAGTGTATTTCTGGCTGATTAGGGTGGTTATGGCCATGTACGTGGGTGCTCGCACCCAGGTTAGAGTGAATGGAGTTTTGAGTGATGAGTTTCCCGTGAATGTTGGTGTGCATCAGGGGTCAGTTTTGAGTCCCTTGTTGTTTATCATGGTGCTTGAAGCCCTCTCACGTGACTTCAGAGATGGACTCCCATGGGAGATGTTGTATGCTGATGATTTGGTGTTGATTGCAGAGAATGAAGGGGAGGCTGAGGAAAGATTTAAGAAGTGGAGAGATGGTACGGGGTACAAGGGCTTAAGGGTAAATGCAGATAAAACAAAAGTGATGATATCTAGGGTTGGTGGTGGTACAATCAGAGGAGAGGGAGAGTGGCCATGTGCAGTCTGCCACATGGGTGTGGGAAGTAATTCCATCTTGTGTAGTGTTTGTGATAAATGGGTGCACAAGAGATGTAGTGGTATTAGAGGTAGACCGCGAGATAATGCTGATTTCATGTGTGCGGCGTGTCGGGGAGAGCAGGTGGAGATTGTTAGGCGTGAGAGGGTTGAACTTGCAGGTGAGTCTCGTGAGTGTGTGGAGGAGTTTTGTTATTTGGGAGACATGTTATGTGCCTGAGGTGGGGCTGGAGTTAGCTCGGTTGCTAGAGTGAGAAGTGGTTGGGAGAAGTTCAGGGAGCTGTTGCCTCTCCTGACTTTGAGAGGACTCTCCTTACGTGCTAAGGGGTCTTTGTATGCAGCATGTGTTAGGAGTGTGATGCTGTATGGTAGTGAGACCTGGGCAGTAAAAGAAGAGGATATTCGCAGGTTTAAACGTACAGCAATGACGATGATTAGGTGGATGTGCAGTGCGTCCCTGCGTGCAAGGCCTGGGGGGGCTGGGTTTACGATAGAAGAGTTGAGAGGTAGGATGGGACTGGAGTGTATTGGTGTTGTGATGAGGAGAGGTAGGCTGAGGTGGTTTGGACATGTGGAGAGGATGGGGGATGATAATTGGGTACAGAGGGTGAGAAGTGTTAATATTGGGGGAGGGGTAGACCGAGAAAGACATGGGATGAGGTCATTAAATGTGACTTAAGTGTTAAGGGACTGAACAGGGAGGCTGCCAGAGATCGAGCAGCATGGAGAGCCGCCATTAGGTGACCAAGGCCGACACATGCAAGCATGTTGGAGCCTTCAAAAACGAAATGAACATCCATCTGCCCCACAACGTTCTTTCACTTCTACATTCTTCAACCTGTCCCTCCATGTCACTCCACATGCTCCTCTCAGGTAACTCATTTCCACTTCTGTCACTCTTGACTTGTTCCTCTCTAGCAAGGTTCACGCCTCGCTTCCATACGTCCGGGCAGAGTTCAAGTGCTATCATGTAGTGATTTCACAATTTCCATACTCACCTCCCTATTTCTCATCACCGCTTTCAGTGAACCAACAACATTCCTTCCCTGCTGTACCCTTTCAAGCACTTCATCCCCCAAACTTCCATCTTAACTCATCACACTGCCCAAGTACTTGAATGCACTCACATTTGCCATATCCTCACCACCCAACCTCACTGTGAATTCTGTGTCTTCAATCCTCTCAAACACCATAACTTTCTTCTTGTTTACATTAACTTTCAGATTCATCTTCTTACACACTGTTTCAAATTCTTTCACCAAACCTTGCAACTCCCATTCATCTTCACTCAGCAGTACTCTCATCAGCAAACAGCAACACTGGAATCTTCCACACCTCACCCTCATTCATCAGTGCCACCCCCACATCCACTGCCCTACCTTGCACCTCCTTTACAACCCCATCTGTGAATATATTAAACAGCCATGGAGACATCACACATCCCTGTTTCAGTCCCACATTTAGTTTAGAGAACTCACTTAGCTCACCATCCACTCGCACCGTAGCCCTAGCTCCTCCTTACATACTCTTCACAGCACTCAGCAATAACCCATCCACTCCATATATTAATACCATGCCTATCTACTTTGTCATTTTCTTTTGCCTATCTACTCTGTCATATGCTTTCTTCATAGTCCATGAAGGCAGCATTCACTTTCTTTCCCTTCTCTATATACTTCTCCATTAAACATCTTAGAACAAATATCCGATCTACACACCCTTTTCCTTTCTTAAGTTCCCCTTGTTCTTCTCCAACTAGCTCTTCTGTTATATGCCTAACCCCGTCAGTAAGTATTCTACCATATATTTTTCCAGTCAGGCCAAGAAGGCAAATACCCCTCTGGTTACCACATACTTCTCTCTCCCCTTCTCCTTTGCATAAAGGAACAGTTATACCTGATTTCCAGTTCTCTGGAACCCTTCCCTCTTCCCAAGCCAGTCTACACAACTTCCATATCCACTCCACAACAGTCTCGCCCCCATACTTCAACATTTCATCACACATTCTATCAATTCCTGGGGCCTTTCCAATCTTGATCTTCTTCATTGCTTCAACTACTTCTGCCCTACTGATCTCTTCCTCCCTCCTCTCTTCTTCTCCCAGCCATTCCTCAGTCACTTATACTCGCACTGCTCTCACTCTCTTCATTCAACAAAACCTCAAAGTGCTCCTTCCATCTCATTTTCTCTCTCTTCTGCACCATCAATCTATTATTCCTAACTTTCGGTCCCCTACTATTTCCCCTTTCACACTGTCTTACTTTCTTTACCTCCTTCCAAAACAGTTTCTTGCTCTTCCTCCATTTCACACTCAGATTCCTCCCAAACTCTTGATCCACTCTCTTCTTGCTCTCCTTCATCAATCTCTTCACCTCCCTCCCCCTGCTCACATATACAGTAAACCCATGATAAGCCGAACTTTTAGAAGCTGGAATCTTCAGTTAGCCGAACTCAGGCCGAGACCACGTATGAGGTAGGCCGAAATGCAAAAGTAGGGGGAGAAATGGCGCCAAGCGGACTCGTGGCGCCAGTCTGCTGCTTGCTTTTGGAGACGGTAGTTGCGTCATTCTTACTGTCATTTAGTGCTGAACAGTGCTCTCCTTTTGCCTTCTGCCTTGCCATGGAAGGTTCATAGCTTAAAAGAAGTGATACTGGCACCTCTAGTTGTAAAGGAATGAAGCTAAAAAAAAAAAAATGTGCGTGTGTGACAGTGTAGTGATCATGATTAAAGTTCAGTGCTATTATTACTGAAAGTGTTACATTGCAGTCTATTACAGTGATTATATTTAAGTTTAGTTCTTAATATAGAGTGAAATAAATACTGGGTACTGTTTAGAATTTACGTTAAAGTATGAACTAACCCACCTCCACCAACTCCGTCTCCAAAACAAAACAAACTGCCAAACTTCGAAGAATCTACTGCTTCTCACAAAAGGTGTTACATTGCAGTCTATTACAGTGATTACATTTAAGTTTAGTTCTTAATATAGAGTGAAATAAATACCTAGTACTGTTTAGAATTTACGTTACAGTATGAACTCAACCACCTCCACCACCTCTGTCTCCAAAACAAAACAAACTGCCAGAGAATCTACTGCTTCTAACGAAAGGTTCACTGCAGTCTATTATAGTGATTACATTTAAGTTTAGTTCTTAATATAGAGTGAAATAAATACTGGGTACTTTTTAGAATTTACGTTCAAGTGTGAGTTAAACCACTCCACCACCTCCGTCTCCAAAACAAAACAAACTGCCGACAATCTTCTGCCTCTGACGAAAGGCAAATTATGTGCACTGAATTCTTCCTTTTTTGTCTTTCTTTATTAATTTATACACTGTATATGCTCCTTTACTTTAGTGTTAAGAAGACAAGTAATAAGTATTGTTATTGCAATTTTGGGGGGTGAAAAGCCATCTCCAACACACGTTACTGACAGTCGGTACTGCCTCTGTGAATGATTTCCTACCAATTAACCACTTCAGTACTGTGACGTCTATTTCTACTTTATTTACGCTTCCTCCAGCCGATTTTATGGCATTCAGGACTGGACTCACATACTGAAGGGGCTAATGAAGGCTGTACCAACCCCGTGCACTTCCACAGATCCAACCTACGCTGACTAAAATTGTCTGGTGGCAGCAAGAACAAAATGAAAATACACCCAGCACTGAAGGGGTTAAATGTATATTAAATGCACTATATTGTTTTTTGTCATAACTAATTTATTTATATATGCTTCTTTAATTTAGTGTTGAAAGGACAAGTAATAGGTATTGTCTTAGCAATTTTGGGGGGTGATAATTCAGTAATTTAGCAATTTGGGGGGGTGAAAATTCGGTAAGCCGGAAAATTCGGTAATTCGAACCAGGGTAGAGCCCCATATAGTTCGGCTTATCAAGGGTTTACTGTACCTCTCTCTTCTCTCTCTCATCTCCCCTACCTATACTCGCTAGCCAGTACTATATGCCATCTTCTTTTGTTCCACAGCTCGTTTCACCTCATCATTCCACCATGCTCTCCCTTGCACACCCCTGCATCTCCTCCTTTCACAAACCACCTCGCACGCTGCGCCTGTCTCTTCCATGAATATCTTGCATACTTCTTCCACCCCCTCCATCTGCTCTAACTTATACCTTCCCAATTTTTCTTTCACTGTACTCTTATACTCTGCCATTTTCTCACTGTCTTGCAACTTCTCCACTCTTTTCACAGGAGCTGTTTTGTCCTGTCTTCCCCTTCATCTCCATCCATTTTCTTTGCAGCCTTACCTTGGCCATCACTAAGTGATGAGCGGTACATCCTTGAATACGATGCCTGGGGGACTAGTATTACAATTGCAGTGTTGAGAGGAAGGATGGGAGTAGAAAATATATGTGCTGTGATGAGGGGGCTAGGATTACATTTGAAGTTTCAAGAGGAAGGATGAAACTGGAATGTATTGGTATTGTGATGAAGGGGCTAGGATTATAATTGAAGTACTGAGAAGGAGAGTGGGACTGGAATGCTGTATATTGTTGTTGTGATGGGGAGGGATAGATTGGAATGATCTGAGTATGCTGAGAGGATGCAGGATGACAGTTGGGTGTGGAAAATGAGAAGTGTGAAAGTCGGAGGTAGGGTTGCAAGAGGCATACCAAAAAAAAGACCTGGGATGAGGTCATAGAGTGTAATCTCAGGGATAAGGGATTGAGTGGGGAGGTTGCCAGAGATCAAGCAGCATAGAGAGCCACCATTAGGTGACCAAGGCCAATGCTTGCAGGCATGTTGGAGCCTTTGTAAATAATACAATATGATACAAAAGTACATTACATTTATCTACATTGAATTTCATCTGCCATTTTTTGCACCAGTTCTTTAACTTACCCAGGTCATTTTGTGTATACATTATTCACAGTCCACTTTTGCAATTTCTCTTTCTCCAGTGTTCATGTCCTCTTCAAATTTCAGGACCATGGAAGTGAGTCCTTTTCTCGAATCATTGATATAAATTGTAAAAAGAACTTGTCCTAGAACTCATCCTTGAGAAACTCCACTAATTTCCAGTACTTATAGCCACTCTGATGATTTTCCATTTATCACTACATGTTACTTGTGATTCATTAGCCAACTACCTGTCCATGAAAACTAATTTCTTACAAAAAGTAAGGGCTTTTTTATAATTTTCTCATAAGTTTCGATGGGGAACCTTATCAAACACTTTCTTATAATCTAGGGAGATGACATCTGAGGGTATTTTTGCATCCGAGTTATCATATATGTTTTTTTTTAAACTCAAGCAAATTAGTAAGGCATGATGTATTTCAGTATTAAGGAACCCATGCTGATTATTTGTTATAAGGTTATGTTTGTTAAAGAATAAGGTAATTTAACCTCTTAACATTTTTTATTTTTTCCAACATTTTGCTTGGTTTTGACATAAGGGTAATTGGGCAATAATTCTGTCTATCTATCTATTGCCAGACATCTCAATCCCGAACGGGGTGGCCACAAACAAATCACTTCCATGTCACTCTGTCCACTGCCATTTCACTACCACTCTCCCAACTCACACCCCTCTCTCTCATGTACCTCTCCACTCCATCCCTCCATCTCATCCTCGGCCTCCCCCTCCCTCTCGCCCCCTCCACCTCACTCACATACATTCTCCTCATCAATCTTTCACTCTCCATCCTCTCCACATGCCCAAACCACCTTAACGTGTTTCTCCTAATGCTTCCCATCACGGCCTCAACCACACCACAACGCTCCTTCACTTCCTCATTTGTTAGTCTCTCTCTCCATGTGACTCCACATGCTCCTCTCAAATAACTCATTTCCACTGCTCTCACTCTTGACTTCTGTCCTTCCAGCAGGGTCCAAGCTTCACTTCAATAATTTATGGTGCATTTTTACCTCCTTCATTCAGTTAATGATTAATGATTAATTGGATACTGGTATTTAGATATAGGAAAGATTAGTTATCCATAGCATTCATTAACCCGCCGAATGCTGGTATTTAGGTATAGGAAAGACTAATTATCCATAGCATTCATTAACCCGCCGAGTGCTGGAGCTGTACGTTTATGGCGGTGCCTATGTCCGCAGATAGTGCTGGAATCGTATGTGTACGGTCTGCAATTGAAACTGGCGTAAACACGCCGAATTTTCAATTTGGTGGGAGATGACTGGTATGGACACGGACGCACCCTCCCTGCATCTGTACCCACGCTATGAGTCACCCAAGCCGTTCCCGTGACGCACAGGAAGCCCACTCCTCAGTCCTACATTGTCGCTGCTTGTGTTAACGTCATGTCGCACCATGATCTTTAACAGGCTGCGATTGATGCCCTTTTGTTAGTGAAAGTGATTCACCCATCAACGACGATTTGGCTGATAAAGACTACGTTCAACTGGATGTTGAAACTAGCATTGACGAAGAAGTACCATTGTCAAGAAAGGCTAGGTATATGGTGTACAGGCTAGTTACCTCCCGACCTAGTGCACCACAAGGCAAACCACCACTGCCACCACCACCACCACCACCACCACCACCACCACCACCACCACCACCACGTCCCCTTCGCCACTTGGATGATTCATCTAGTGATGAAGAGTCAGTGGAAAGCACCTCCAAGCTGCCTAAATGGGTGGGCTCACCCAGGAAAACAAAAAGGAGTGAGGAAGGCGGCCAAAGGAAGAAGTATAGAATGAGTACTTCATTGTTTTACTCATCTGGGTCTGGTGGCACGAGAGCCCGGTCACCATGCCAGACACCATCGCCCCAGCCAAGCACCTCCACCACCCTGTCACCACGTGCTGTCTCACCTCTGCCTCACAGCTCTGCCTCCCCGTCCTTCCTCCCCACAGCCTCAAAAGATGGGTAAAGGAGGAAAAGGGAAAGGGAGAGAGAAGAAAAGCAGTAGTCATAGAAGCAGTGTGGCTGCAAAGCCTCCTCCCCAACCTCCTCCCTAACTTCCACCCCAACCTCCTCCCCAACTTCCTCTCCAACCTGATGATGGTGACGGTGTCCCAAGTGGTGATGAAGGAGGTGACGACGTGACGTGGGAGTGATTTTCCCCCCATCGTTCATCCCTTCACTGCTGGAGATAGGGCTGGCTGTACTGTCCCCTGACCTTACTCCAGCCTCCAGGGGGATAGATTTTTTTCAAGAATTTGTTTTCAAGGGATTTAGTCTTGAAATTGATTCTCCTGACCAACGCATATGCCTTCTTCTGCTGTGGGGGAGCAACACAAACACCCCACAGCCACCTCTGTGATGCCAGTGTCTCTTTGGATGAGATGTACCTCTTCCTGGCCCTGGTTCTCCTGATGGGGCTAATCAAGAAGAGCAGACTGCCGTCCTATTGGACTGTTGATCCTATGATGGCAATGCCCTTCTTTGGGAGAGTTATGGGCAGGAACAGGTTCCGGTATATCCTGAGCGGCCTGCATTTCTTTGATGGTCTCGACCCTGTGAACATTAACAACTTGGACAAGATGTGAAGGATTCGGTTGGTTTTCGATCACCTGAAAGAGAGTTTCTCTGCCTCTTTCTATCCACTCCGAGGCCTGGTCATAGACGAGAGTCTCATGCTGTGGAGAGGAAATATTTCCTTCCGGCATCACATCCCCAGCAAGAGGCACCGTTTTGGCTTCAAAATCTTCGTAATGTGTGACTGCAAGACTGGATATGTGCAGGACATAGTCCTGTACTCCGGTTCACAAATGGAGATTATGGAGGACAGGACTCTTGAACTTTCAGGGGCCATGGTGATGATGATGAAGTATCTTCATCGTGGGCACGTACTTTACCTGGATGACTTGTACACCAGCCTCCTTCTCGCTCGGTTCCTACACCTTCAGGAGACAGGAGTGTGCGGTACTGTCAAAATGAACAGGCAGCATATGATGGATGTGAGCCGGAAGCTGACGAAGAAGAAGGTGGTGTTTTATAAGGCCAATAATATCCTCACCATTGCCTTGCACCACAACCAAGAAGTCAACCTTGTCTCTAGAGTGCACCACCCTCTGATGCACTGCACCAAGTCAATTGACTATCATAACAAGAGTCGGGTGCCAGAATGGAAGCCTGAAGCCGTCATAGAATACATCAGTACAAGGCTAGTCGACCAGTCAGATGCCATAATATCCAGTGTTGACTGTGCCAGGCCCACAATGAAATGGTACAAGAAGTTATTCTTTCATCTTCTTGATATCACAGTCCTGAATAACCACATGCTGCATACAATGGGAACCAGCAAAACCTTTGAGGCATTTATTAGAGATACGTGCAGGGAACTCATCAGCACCCATGGGCAAGACTGTGCAGCCTCTCGTCAACCCCATGGTAGTGACACCTCCTTTGACTCCCTGGCCATCACTTCCCCAGCATGGTCCCTGCCACAGACACACGCAGGAATGTGCAATGGCGCTCTCATGTTTCCCAACACAGCATTGTCAGGCCCCGTACACAGCGGAAGGACTCACACTACCGATGTGTTTAGTGTGACGTGGTTCTATGCATCATTCCCTGCTTTGAGGAATACACACCCTCCTCCGCTACCATCTGAAGAAAAGAGTGCGAAAAAGATGCAAGTGAAATGTATATATTTGTAAATAATATGTAATGATAATTATCTCATAAGTAAGTTTAATATGATAAGAAACTAGTGTTAGTGATAGTACAGTAGTAAGTGAAGTAAAATAAGTTATGTATGTATGTGTGTGTGTGTGAGAAAATATACAAAGTGAAATGACACGGCTCGAGAATTTTGTCATACAAGAAAAGAGAACGGTAGTGTGTTGAGCGTGCGAGGAAAAACACCCAGAGTGCATAGAATTATAAGTTATGTGGAAAACAAATATTATGTACGATATAATACATGCGAGCACAGAGTTTCTACATACATCAGAACATAGAATTAGAACTATTACGAACATGTTATGGGCAATCCACCTCACTCACTCACTTGTCGTAATGCACCAAAGTACAGTGGAGCCTCTCAGATAGCTTTTTTGGGGGGCAGCGAATCCATGGATAGCAACAGGAATGAAACTATCTCATAGCGATTAATGCTGCACGGTTAGTGAAAATCCGCTAGGCATTTAACACGTAGCGAGCTGGTAACACTGATAGTGAGTGCGAGTCTATCGTCATTCAGTTCATTGACCCATGTGGAGTGAAAGTACGTATCTTAAGCTTTTCTTATAACTAATCTCCAACTATCTCTCTCCTACCAGATTTTACAGTTTTAAATTTTTCCTTTACCTTTACTTTTCTCTTGGGGGAATGCTGGTATCTAGGCGATACTGACGGGTGGAAGGTGAACCTTCCCGCAGTTACCCCAAGAAGAAGAAGAAGAAGATTGTTTATCCTTTTCATTCGTTCAACTTGTCACAGTCTCGCCATTGTTAAAAAATTTTGTGACCATCAGTTTATTGTCTGGCTACTGAGTGTTCTAATATCATGGTTTCAACTTCAGGGGCTGGCCCAAGTGATGGTGGTGGCCCAGGGAAAAAACAGGAAGTGCTGGTAATGTAAAAGTGACCGAAAAGTCCAGACAGTACTGTACATGCATGGCAAGCCAAAGAAACAATACTGCATGGAGGAAAAGAAAAAGACAATTTTTTGAATATGTAGTATACGTTTATCTTATTACAGTACTGAAGAAATATGACGTGATACTGATGGGTAATGGAGGAAATTAGGGGTATAGCTGAAGGAGTCCAGGACTGTATTAATTTTTTTAGGTAAGAAGTTTGCCCCTCGGGTAGCGATTTCATGGATAGGGGCCATTGTGGTGGACTAATAAGGTCGCTATCCAAGGGGCCCCACTGTACATAACTATGCATGGGAACACTTCCTATATCATCTGTATACCCAGCAAGAGTGTCCTTGGCTCGAATAGCATAGTTACTGATGAGGAAAATGAAGAGCTTCTGACTACTCTCACTCTGTGGCGGTGGCAGGTGGTGAAGTCTACGGGCGTCACTCTGAAGTTTTCAGCCGCTTGCTCAGGGAGAATCGACCTCAGATTGACCTAAATAGTTTCTGTGAGTACTTTTATGGTTGTTCTCCATGTTTTCCCATCATTCCTAACCTATCTAGCAAAAAAAAAAGAAAAAAAAAGAAAAGATTGAAAATTGGCCAGCACCACGGCTCCATGAAAGCCCAGAGTCTGCAGGCACATGACGGGTTAAGTATACAAGGAGATATCAGGTCTGGTGCAATTGATTTATTTCGATCAATTTTCTGAAGGTAATTTAATGCCTCATGTTGTGCCACTTCGTTGATTGCTATTAACCCCATCAAGTTTCTGGGTTGGGCAGATTATGTCTGCCAGAGTCAGCCGCTCTTGCGCTGACCCACATCTTCGTGTCAAGATATTTTTCTTTGATCACTCTGGGAAAATACACTTTTCATTGTAGAATGTTGGTTTTGGTGTCATTATAAACCTGACTAGTTGAACTTTATTGTAGTATGTTCAAAAAAGGAAAACGACGATGAGTTGAATTTAGGCGAAACCCAAAATGTTATTCCTTGCCATGAAAAAATATTTGGCAAAAATTATGTAATAAATATATATAAATTTGTTTTGAACCATGCAAAACTACAGTAAATTACCTTTACAGTGATGTATAGATTATGGTTATTTCGGCATTTTATTTGGTGGTAAAGCGAAAGGAAAAAGAAGCACAATTTTTTTATGAATCTCATCTGCATGTTTGCTTTGCGATCTTTTTCTTTATTCGGTCAGTGTACACTTTTTATGATAAGATGAAGATGCTGGTTGTTTTGTTACTGTGAAGCTGAATAATTGTACTTTATCAAAGTACAGTATGTTCAAAAAAGGAAAGCAAAGAATATAAAATATCAAAATGACACATTGAAGTTAGGCAATAACCAAAAATTTTATGGCTTGCTATAGAAAAATGTTCAGCAGAAAAAACTATCTATCTATATCTATTGCCAGATGCCTCAATCCCGAACGGGGTGGCCACAAACAAATCGCCTCCATGTCACTCTGTCCCCTGCCATTTCACTACCACGCTCCCAACTCACACCCCCCTCTCTCATATACCTCTCCACTCCATCCCGCCATCTCATCCTCGGCCTCCCCCTCCCTCTCGCCCCCTCCACCTCACTCACATACACTCTCCTCGTCAATCTTTCACTCTCCATCCTCTCCACATGCCCAAACCACCTTAACGTGTTTCTCCTAACGCTTCCCATCACGTCCTCAACCACACCACAACACCCCTTCACTTCCTCATTTGTTAGTCTGTCTCTCCATGTGACTCCACATCTCCTCTCAAATAACTCATTTCCACTGCTCTCACTCTTGACTTCTGTCCTTCCAACAGGGTCCAAGCTTCACTTCCATATGTCAAAGTTGGTATCACAATACTGTCATGTAACAACTTTTTCACTTCCATGCTCACCTCCCTGTTTCTTATCACTGCTTTCAACGAACCAGCAACCTTCCTTCCCTGCTGTACCCTTTTGAGCACTTCACCCTCCAGACTACCATCCTTACTCATCACACTGCCCAAGTACTTAAATTCACTCACATTCTCCATATCCTTCCCATCCAATCTCACTGTACACTCACTGGCTTCACTTCTCTCAAAGACCATCACTTTACTCTTCCCCACATTCACCTTTAGATTCCGTTTCTTACACACTCTCCCAAACTCATATACCAAGCCTTGCAGCTCCCCTTCGTCTTCACTCAACAACACAGTATCATCTGCAAACAACAGTACAGGGAGTTTCCACACACTGCCCTCTCTCACTAGGGCCACTCCAACATCCACTGCCCGACCTTGTATCTCTTTTATAATATACAGATTGAACAACCATGGAGACATGACACATCCTTGTTTCAATCCAACCTTCAAATGGAACGATTCACTCAGTTTGCCATCCACACGCACTGCAGTCTTAGCACTCTCATACATACTCTTCACTGCCTTCAACAACTTCCCATCCACTGCACATATTCTTAATACCTTCCACAAACCTTGTCTATCCACCCTGTCATATGCTTTCTCCAGATCCATGAAGGCTGCATACAACTTCTTGCCCTTCTCTAGAAACTTTTCCACTACGGATCTAAGAATGAATATCTGGTCTACACAACCTCTTCCCTTCCTAAAACCTCCTTGTTCTTCTCCAACTAATTCCTCAGTAATTTCCCTAACTCTGTCAATAAGTATCCTACCATATATTTTTCCTATTACACTGAGAAGGCAAATGCCCCTGTGATTACCACACACTGCTTTTTCCCCTTTTCCTTTGTACAGAGGAATAATTATACCTGACTTCCAATCCTCCGGGACTCTACCCTCCTCCCAAGCCAATCTGCACACCTTCCACATCCATTCTATTACTATCTCCCCCCCATGCTTCAGCATTTCACCACACACTCCATCAATTCCTGGGGCTTTCCCCATTTTGACTTTCTTCATTGCTTCCACCACTTCCATCCTGGTGATTTCTTCCTCTCTTCTCACAACCCTCCTTCTCCCTGCCATTCCCCAGCCACTTATGCTTGCATTACTTTCATTCTCTATGTTCAACACTTCATTAAAGTGTTCTCCCCATCTGTTTACTTTTCTCCCTTCTCCACTAGTAATCTACCATTTTTATCTTTCACACCCCCACTGACTTCGTTTGTTGGCACCCTGTCTAGCTCTCTTTACCTCCTTCCAGAACATTTTCTTACATTCCCTCCACTTTGCACTCAAATTCCTTCCAAATTCCTCATCCACTCTCTTCTTACTCTCTCTTACTACTCTTTTCACCTCTCTCCTCCTCACTACATATAACTCTCTTGTCTGTCTCTCAGCTTCTTCGTCACCCCTGTTCCTCATCCACTCATTATATGCTTTCTTTTTTTGTGCCACAGCCTCTCTCACCTCTTCAGTCCACCATGCTGTTCCCTGAACCCCCTTTCGTCTTCTCTTCACCCCACACACCACCTCACATGCACCACAGATTTCTTCTGTGAATACCTTGCACACACCCTCCATGTCCCTCATCTGCTTCAATCTATATTTACCCAATCGCTCCTCCACTTCCCTTCTATATTCAGCCTTTATTCCATCCTCTTGTAACTTTTCTACCCTCCTTGTAACAAATACTTCCTCCTGTCTTTCCCTTCTCCTCTTCCTCCATCTTGTTTGGATTCTGATTCTGGCCACCACCAAGTAGTGGTCAGAAAGTCCACTCCCCCAACCTCTATATACTCTTGCATCCATTATACACCTTCTCATCCTTTCATCCACACACACATAGTCAATCACTGCCTTCCGTTCATTCATTCCCCCGTCCTCTCTTCTCACCACTCGCCATGTATACCTATGGATCATTTTGTGCCTGAAGAGTGTATTAACTACCACCAACCCCCTCCCAGCACAAATGTCCACTAAAGCACTGCCATTCTCATCCATCTCTGCAGGCACACCCAACTCACCAACCACTCCATCCACCTTCTCATTACCTACTTTTCCATTCATATCTCCAATCAGAAACACTCTCTCATTCCTTTCAAACTTTTCCAAGCAGGCTTCCACATTTGTCCAAAACTCTTCTCTCACTCTACTTACATGGTCTTGCGTTGGCGCACACACGCACACAATTGCCCACATTTGTAGTCCAACTTTCACTCTTACCCACACAATCCTTGACCCAACTGATCCATTCTCTCTTATATTCTCCTTCCACCTGTTGCTTACAACAATACACACACTCCCTCTTTCGCCCTCTCATTCTCACCCACTCCCATGCATATACCCCATCCATATTCCCATTCTCTCACTCTCTCACCTCGCCATTTAGTTTCAGTTATTCCACATATATTCACCTTTTGCACTCTCAAGCACCTGTACAATCTCTCTCTCTTTCACCTCATCATTCATAACCCTCACATTCCAGGTTGCAATCTTTATCTCGTCCTTTTAACGTTCCTTTATCGTCAACTTTTGGTCAGTCCTGGTCCGAGGCTTCCTGTTCGTATTTTTAGTTAGTCGTTTTTACGGGGTGGGGCACTAACCCACCACCAACCCTTTTAGTCACCTCTTACGACAAGCAGGGATACTGTGTGTGAGGGGGGGTGGGTGGGGGTATTCTAGATCCCCATTCCTGCCCCTTTTAAGTACCTTTATGACATGCTGGGAATATACACCTGTAGGTACCGTACTACTGGTACTTTTTCTCCTCTAATCATGCACAGATTACATACAGCTGGTCTTTCTCTAATATATTTCAGAATATGGGGGAAATATATGTACAATCTATCTATCTACTGTACAGCCAGACACCACAATCCCATAAGAGGTGGCTGTTTGACTTTGAGTTAGTTGCTAACTTTTGATTAATTCAAATGGAAATTACTGTAAATCTTGAAAATATAAGTTGTGCCAGTTATAGATAATTCCATTCATCCATCATCCAATCCTATGTCGCCCCAAGAGGAGCGTAGGAACCCAGGGCTAAAAAAGTTGGTCCTGACATTAAGGTGAGTTATAAATAAATGAAAATAATTTGCAAACAAACTGAACTTAATGAGCATGTACCATGTTACTAATATACATTTTTACAGTTCTATACATTTGAATAATGTTTTTACAGCACTGAAATAATAAAACTATATATATTTTTTAATTTTACCTTTGCTAACATCAACTCAAGCATACCATGTTCTCCTCTCAGACGATTAGCAGGGGTAAGTCCGGATGTCGCTTTTATCGGAATTTCGCATATTTCGGACTGGCTTGGGCCCCAATTAGTCCGTTATAGTGAGGTCTTACTGTATGTCTAAAGATGATGCAGGACTGAGCTGGATATTGTTAAAAATTAGAGGGTACTCCTGTGGAAGATTTTGTGTGATTGGTAGATGAAAGAACCAAGTCTTTCATGCATTAAAAACAATAAGGTTATTTTTACCCATATCAGAGATACGCGCCAAGTCAGACTTTAAGTGTGCCATAGCATCATCCCTTGCTTGTTGAGGTAACTGCTGAGATGGATACTGTGGGAAGCAAATGGAAAGATAAAGGGTGGAGTCATCAGTGTATGAGTGGGTAGGGTTAGATGTACAGCTTAGGTCATTGATAAATAAAAGGAAGAGAGTTGGTGAAAGGATAGAGCCCTGAGAAACATCACTATTGACAGCTCCAGGAGGAGAAGCGAAGTCGTCTACGACAGCAGCTACAGAACGACCAGAAAGGAAGCTCAAGATGAAGGCACAGATAGTGGAATAAAAACTGAATGATGGTAGTTTGGAATTTAAAGATTTATGCCAGACTCAACTGAAAGCCTTTGAGATGTCAAGTGCAATGGCAAAGCTTTCTCCAAAGTCCTGAAAGGAGGATGACCATGAGTCTGAAAGGTAGGTCAGAAGATCACCATTGGAGCATCCCTGGCAAAGCCCATACTTACGATCAGAAGGTAGGTTGTGGTAGGAAAGATGCTTTAAAAAATTTTTGTTAAGAATAGACTTGAAAACTTTTGAAATCAAGGATGTTAATGCAACTGGGCGATAGTTAGAGGGCTGGGAAGGGTCACCCTTCTTTGGAACAGGCTGAATGAAAGCAAACTTCCAGCAAGAAGCAAATTGACAGACAATGATGAAACAATTTACTTAGGCAAGGTGTATGCACAGATGCACAATTCTTGAGAACAACAGAAGGGACCCCATCAGACCCATATACCTTGTTAGTATTGAGGGAGAAAATACTTCAATTGAAGAAATGTTAATGTCAGCTACGAGGACATCAGAGGAGAGAAGATGTGGAGGGACAGTACCGGAATCGTATAAGGCAGAGTTAGAGAAGAAAGTCAGAGCGAAGAGTTCTACTCTATGGGTAGAAGAAATAGCTACAAAGCCATCAGAGTGGAAAAGAGGAGGGAAGGATGATAAGGTTAAGTTGTTCAAAAGGATTTTGGCAAGGTGACAGAAGGAGCGGGAAGAATTCGAGTTGGAGAGTTGAGAGCATTTAGTAAGGATGATTCCGGGCAGAGACATAAAAAGATGTGATTCAGGGGTGGGTTGGCTCCAGTACCTTTTGTAGGCCTTCTTCTTGCTGTGAACAGCATTAGAACAAGTGTGATTAAACCAAGGTTTTTTGCATGTCAAAGATATGAGAATGAAATGTATGCTTCCATGCCCAAGAGAATAACCTCTGTAATGTGCATGGCACACTCAGATGGCTCTCAGCTATGGAAGCAATAATCATTCCAGGGAAAATAAAAGAAATACTGCCTGATGGCCTCCTAATCAGCAGCTTCAAAGTGCCACAACTGATGTTTCTTTCGAGGATCCACAGGCCATACTGGAGCAATAGGACAGGTTAAAGTGATATGGTTGTGATCGGAGGAGCCAAAGAGAGGAAAGATTTACAGTGTAAGCAAAAGGATTAGTTGTAAGGAAGAGGTCAAGTATGCTGGAGCTCTCTCGAAGGAAGTCAGGGATATGGGCAGAGTGCTGTACGAGATGCTCTAGGTCATTAAGGATAGAAAGGATGTAGGCTTGTTCACCAGGTGGGTCAGTGAAAGGAGAGGAGAGCCAAAGGTGGTGGTGAGAATCGATATCTCCTAGAATGGAAATTTCAGAGAAAGAAAAAATGGATAGAATGTGTTCCATCGTAGAAGTAAGATAGTCGAAGAATTTTTCATAGTCAGTAGAATTAGGGAATACATAAATAGCGCAGATATATTTAGTCAGAGAATGACAGGAAAGCTGAAGCTAGAGAGTAGAGAATTCAGAAGAATCAAGTTCACAAACACGAAAGTAAGATAAGTCGTTGCTTACATATATGCAACAGCCACGTTTGGCTTTGAAATGAGTATAAGGTAGGAGGATACAGAGAAGGGTTTGCTATCAGTTGCCTCAGACAGCTGATCCACAGAATGGTTGTTCTATGCATGGCGGGTACTGCACAGCTGGTCTGACTAGTGGCTTTGTCTCTTTATTACTTTATTCTTGGCGAATATTTTTCTACAGCAAGGTATAAAATATTTGGTTTTTGCCTAACTTAAACTCATTACTTTGACTTTTTACTTCATTTTCCTTTTTTGAACATACTACAATAAAGTTCAATTACTCAGCTTTAAAATGACAACAAAACCAGCATTCTATCATGAAAACTGTATTTACACAGAGCGATCAAAGAAAAAGATTGATAAGCAAAATATGCAACAAACAATCGTACAAAACTGTGCATTTTTTCTCCCCCCCCTGGGGGTAGGGGGTTTTCAAGAATTCTCCCCCAGTATCCCTGCTTGTCGTAAGAGGCGACTAAAGGGGTTGGTGGTGGGTCAGTGCCCCACCCCGTAAAAACAACTAACTAAAAATACGAAAGGAAGCCTCGGACCAGGACTGACCAAAAGTTGACGACAAAGAACCGGACAAAGGACGAGATAAAGATTGCGACCTGGAATGTGAGGGGTATGAATGATGAGGTGAAAGAGAGAGAGATTGTACAGGTGCTTGAGAGTGCGAAAGTGGATATATGTGGAATAACTGAAACTAAATGGCGAGGTGAGAGTGTGAGAGAATTGGAATATGGATGGGGTATATGCGCGGGAGTGGGTGAGAATGAGAGGGCGAAAGAGGGAGTGTGTATTGTTGTGAGCAACAGGTGGAAGGAGAATGTAAGAGAGTATGGATCAGTTGGGTCAAGGATTGTGTGGGTAAGAGTGAAAGTTGGACTACAAATGTGGGCAATTGTGTGCGTGTATGCGCCAATGCAAGATCGGGTAAGTAGAGTGAGAGAAGAGTTTTGGACAAATGTGGAAGCCTGCTTGGAAAAGTTTGAAAGGAATGAGAGAGTGTTTCTGATTGGAGATATGAATGGAAAACTGGGGAATGAGAAGGTGGATGGAGTGGTTGGTGAGTGGGGTGTGCCTGCAGAGATGGATGAGAATGGCAGTGCTTTAGTGGACATTTGTGCTGGGAGGGGGTTGGTGGTAGTTAATACCCTCTTCAGGCACAAAATGATCCATAGGTATACATGGCGAGTGGTGAGAAGAGAGGACGGGGGAATGAATGAACGGAAGGCAGTGATTGACTATGTGTGTGTGGATGAAAGGATGAGAAGGTGTATAATGGATGCAAGAGTATATAGAGGTTGGGGGAGTGGCCTTTCTGACCAGCACTTGGTGGTGGTCAGAATCAGAATCCAAACAAGATGGAGGAAGAGAAGAAGGGAAAGACAGGAGGAAGTATTTGTTACAAGGAGGGTAGAAAAGTTACAAGAGGATGGAATAAAGGCTGAATATAGAAGGGAAGTGGAGGAGCGATTGGGTAAATATAGATTGGAGCAGATGGGGGACGTGGAGGGTGTGTGCAAGGTATTCACAGAAGAAATCTGTGCAGCATGTGAGGTGGTGTGTGGGGTGAAGAGAAGACGAAAGGGGGTTCAGGGAACAGCATGGTGGACTGAAGAGGTGAGAGAGGCTGTGGCACAAAAGAAGAAAGCATATAATGAGTGGATGAGGAACAGGGGTGACGAAGAAGCTGAGAGACAGACAAGAGAGTTATATGTAGTGAGGGGGAGAGAGGTGAAAAGATTGGTAAGAGAGAGTAAGAAGAGAGTGGATGAGGAATTTGGAAGGAATTTGAGTGCAAAGTGGAGGGAATGTAAGAAAATGTTCTGGAAGGAGGTAAAGAGAGCTAGACAGGGTGCCAACGAAGTCAGTGGGGGTGTGAAAGATAAAAATGGTAGATTACTAGTGGAGAAGGGAGAAAAGTAAACAGATGGAGAGAACACTTTAATGAACTGTTGAACATAGAGAATGAAAGTAATGCAAGTATAAGTGGCTGGGGAATGGCTGGGAGAAGGAGGGTTGTGAGAAGAGAGGAAAAAATCAGTAGGGTGGAAGCCGTGGAAGCAATGAAGAAAGTTAAAATGGGGAAAGCCCAAGGAATTGATGGAGTGTGTGGTGAAATGCTGAAGCATGGGGGAGAGATAGTAATAGAATGGATGTGGAAGGTGTGCAGATTGGCTTGGGAGGAGGGTAGAGTCCCAGAGGATTGGAAGTCAGGTATAATTATTCCTCTGTACAAAGGAAAAGGGGAAAAAGCAGTGTGTGGTAATCATAGGGGCATTTGCCTTCTCAGTGTAATAGGAAAAATATATGGTAGGATAGAGTTAGGGAAATTACTGAGGAATTAGTTGGAGAAGAACAAGTAGGTTTTAGGAAGGGAAGAAGTTGTGTAGACCAGTTATTCATTCTTAGATCCGTAGTGGAAAAGTTTCTAGAGAAGGGCAAGAAGTTGTATGCAGCCTTCATGGATCTGGAGAAAGCATATGACGGTGGATAGACAAGGTTTGTGGAAGGTATTAAGAATATATGGAGTGGATGGGAAGTTGTTGAAGGCAGTGAAGAGTATGTATGAGGGTGCTAAGGCTGCAGTGCGTGTGGATGGCAAACTGAGTGAATCTTTCCATTTGAAGGTTGGATTGAAACAAGGATGTGTCATGTCTCCATGGTTGTTCAATCTGTATATGGATGGGGTTATAAAAGAGATACAAGGTCGGGCAGTGGATGTTGGAGCGGCCCTAGTGAGAGAGGGCAGTGTTTGGAAACTACCTGTACTGTTGTTTGCAGATGATACTGTGTTGTTGAGCAAAGACGAAGGGGAGCTGCAAGGCTTGGTAGATGAGTTTGGGAGAGTGTGTAAGAAACGGAATCTAAAGGTGAATGTGGGGAAGAGTAAAGTGATGGTCTTCGAGAGAAGTGAAGCCAGTGAGTGTACAGTGAGATTGGATGGGAAGGAAATGGAGAATGTGAGTGAATTTAAGTACTTGGGCAGTGTGATGAGTAAGGATGGTAGTCTGGAGGGTGAAGTGCTCGAAAGGGTGCAGCAGGGAAGGAAGGTTGCTGGTTCGTTGAAAGCAGTGATAAGAAACAGGGAGGTGAGCATGGAAGTGAAAAAGTTGTTACATGACAGTATTGTGATACCAACTCTGACATATGGAAGTGAAGCTTGGACCCTGTTGGAAGGACAGAAGTCAAGAGTGAGAGCAGTGGAAATGAGTTATTTGAGAGGAGCATGTGGAGTCACATGGAGAGACAGACTAACAAATGAGGAAGTGAAGGAGCGTTGTGGTGTGGTTGAGGACGTGATGGGAAGCGTTAGGAGAAACACGTTTAGGTGGTTTGGGCATGTGAGGAGGATGGAGAGTGAAAGATTGACGAGGAGAGTGTATGTGAGTGAGGTGGAGGGGGCGAGAGGGAGGGGGAGGCCGAGGATGAGATGGAGGGATGGAGTGGAGAGGTATATGAGAGAGGGGGGTGTGAGTTGGGAGCGTGGTAGTGAAATGGCAGGGGACAGAGTGACATGGAGGCGATTTGTTTGTGGCCACCCCGTTCGGGATTGAGGCGTCTGGCAATAGATAGATAGATCAGACATTAGTCCGGATTGCATCAGTGGTTTTCACCACCATTGCAGTATTGTACTGTGTTATACCTTCACTATATTAATCAATTGGTATAATAATACTGTACTGTGCACTGAAAAACATGTCTTTTACTTGTCTTATTGTGGTGAACATAGCTGAAGTTGTCAGGCAGTCCGGACTGCTTTCTGGCTATATCGGACTTTTTCCGATATATAGGAGTTTAGTCCGGTAGCTCCTCGAGTCCGATAAAAGCGAATTCCGGTCTACTGAAGTCCGTTATATGGAGGTTTTACTGTACTTGGGGTATCATTCTCTCAGGATTTATCTTGGAAAGAACGTATTACCTCCCTTGTAAATCTGCTTCCAATAGATTAGGTGTGCTAAACCAACTCTGTACATTCTTTTCCCCTGCACAGTTATTGACATTATACACGGGTGTTATTCGCCCTTGTGCAGAGTGCAACTCTCATGTGTGGGTAGACCCTTCATACACAGCTCTTCTCAAGAAGGTGGAATCAAGGGCTTTTCATCTCATTAACTCTTCTCCTCTTACTGGCTCCCTTCAACCTCTGTCTTTTTACTGCACTGTTGCATCTTTATCTCTTTTCTATCCCTCCTGCAATGGTGACTGCTGCTCTGAACTGTCTGCCTGCATCCCTCCACCACTACGACGGGCATGTAGCACCCGTCTAGCAACAAACTCTCATCCCTTTTCTGTCCAGCTCTCTTATGCAAAAGTTAACTGCTACTCCCAGTCTTTCATGTATTCAACAGGGCAATTTTGGAGCTGTCTCCCTCTGTCTGTTTTTCATACTGCCTTCGATCTCCAGTCTTTCAAACACAGTGTGTCCAGGCATCTCAATATGAATGGATCTTGAATTTGCCTCTCTGTTAACTTGTTTTGTTTTTTTCATGAAGGGAGCAATTTGCAGGCCCCTGGCCTTTGTTCCCTTCTTCCTTGCATTACAAAAAAGAAAAGTATTGTAAAATAATGTATAAACACGTCATCGGAATCTCTGAGGTTAGATTTGAAATGACACGAGAGTGTGTCATCGGATTTTCAAAGGTTAATCATCTTCTGGTCCCGAGGAAACTGATTGTGTAATGGAAATGTTTATTGTAAGAACTTTGTGAAAAGTCATCCAGTATTGTTGGTGTTCTTTGGTCATCTTGAATGAGATCGCCTTCCAAGTTTAGTACAGAACCTACGCTATGTTTTACATTTTTCTTACTCCTTACATATTAAAAAAATCTCTTAGTGTCTGACTTTGCTTCATGAGAAATTTTTGCTTCATAGTCTTGTTTTGTTTTCCAGAGAATATTTGTATACAATATTGCCATTATAATATAAATACAGTAAAACCCCTTTCACCCATTTAGTTTTTCAGGTAATTTTTGTATACTACTGCAGTATTTTAAAATACAGTAAATCTTGGGCCCCTTTAACTTGAACCCTGCATTATTCAGACAAAAAATCAGGTCGGACAAATTTGATGTTACTGGTACCAATACAAGTTCTATGATACTGGTGTGTGACTTTGATAGCCAGCCTCACTCTCGCATTTAACTAATAACAAAATATTCTTAGTGTCTTTGGCCCCTACTGTGGGAAATAATATTATGTTTACACACAATTAATATGCTTGACTGCAGTGCTGGCTTGTCTTCTTTGTTATGTACTGTGGGTAGCAGGTCAGCTGCTTTTGGCTCTACCCATTTCCATCTAACTTGCACATCTCACTCTAACTTTAAAGAAATAACAAAATATCCTTAGTGCCAGTAACTTTTTCTGTAAAAAATAGGTAAATGTTTACATAAATATGTATGCAGGCAGTGCCAGTGTGTCCTTTGTGTTACATAGCTCATCACCTGTGTTCAGCTCTACTCATTTCCAGCTGTGAATCTCACACTCAGTTTTATTAAATAACAATACAGTATTCTTAGTGCCTGTAGCTAAACAAGAATTCAATGCAGTATAAGACAGGCCAATGGTGGAATAATATGTACAAAAGAAATGCATTTTTAAATAATTATAATCATTTAAATATTATATATGAGTTGTCACATGTGAATTACCGTATATAATTAATGTATGAAGGGGTCCATCGGAAAATTGGTAACTATAGGTTTTGTGTATGAGTGATGTCTTAGGAATGTAACTTCCATTGATCACGAGAGAAACTTGTAATTTCATTCATAATCCCAAGTCTCTTCAGAAAGTATGCATCTATAGGCCCTAAAAAAAAAAAAAGTAGCTAACCGGTTTCCCAAGGATACTAATCCCCCCTCCAAGTGTGCCCCTTCTGACTTAACACATGTAGTCCAGCGTTCTTTCCACTGCCTGGAATATTTTTCAAAGTCGATTTTCGGTATCTCCTGCAGGTGCCTCATCGCATACATCATGATCTCTTCTCTCATCTCAAAATTGGGAACCCTTCATCCGAGTTTTGAGCTTGGGGAATAACCAAAGTCTCATGGAACCATGTCTGGTGAGTAGGGAGCCTACTGGACCTGTGGGATGTTGTGCTTGGCTAAAAATTTTTGAATCAGTTGAGAAGAATGGGCAGGGACGTTGTCATGGTGCAGCTTCCACCTTGCCACTTTCCAAAGGTCTGGCGTCTTTTTCCGAACTACATCACAAAGATGACGGATAACATCGAGGTAGTAACGTTTGTTGACGGTCTGACCTTCTGGTGCGTATTCGTGTTACACAACACCATGGTAGTTGAAAAAAAAAAAAATGTCAGCATGTGAGTGCATTTCACCTTGTTTTGTCCTGTTGTTTTTTATGGCCAAGGTGACCCTGCATGCCTCCTTTGGGACAACTGTGCTTTGGTTTCTGGGTTGTACTCATATACCCAAGTCTCATCTCCAGTGGTAACAGTCTTCAGAAAGTCTGGATTGTGATTTGCACACTCCAACATGTCATGAGCAATGTTCATCCGAAAGAAGAGATTATGACGAATGCGATGAAGCACCTGCAGAAGATACCAATAACCAACTTTCAAAAATGTTTCAGGCAGTGGAAAGAATGCTGGGCCACATGTGTCAGGTCATAAGGGGCCTACTTTGAAGGGGATTAGTGTCTCATCTCAACAGGTTACCTATTTATTTTTTTAGACCCTAAGGTCGGATACTTTCTGAACAGATCTCATTTTGAACTCTGTATATCATATTCCTCCTGTTCCTTCTGGCATTATACAAGAAACTTTTCCAGCATCTTGACTTCATCCTCCTTTGTTCCTTATTTCTGCTTTGATGGATCTAGAGCTGTTTCTTCTGCTGAGAAGGCAGGACTCTTTGCCCAGACTTTCTCCTCCATTTCCAATTTGGATGATTTGGCTTTTTCTCTCCACTCTGACTATCTCTTGACTGACATAAAAATTCTTC
Source organism: Birgus latro (assembly GCA_018397915.1). Classification (NCBI taxonomy): domain Eukaryota; kingdom Metazoa; phylum Arthropoda; class Malacostraca; order Decapoda; family Coenobitidae; genus Birgus; species Birgus latro. The sequence continues at coordinate 39,325 of JAGKTI010002181.1, read as the reverse complement.
AAGTGATTACTTTCTTCCCTCAATGGCCTCATTACTAATTAGACATACAGGTCTGATGGGGTCCCTCTTGTTGTTCTCAGGAACTGTTCTCCAATGCTGACACCCTGCCTAGGTAAACTCTTTCACCATCTTGTAACTTTTTTACTTGATCTCATTCAGCCTCTGCCAAAGAAAGGTGACCATTCCCAGCTCATTTGCCATAACATCCCCTGTTTCTGAAGTTTTTCAATCAGTATTCAACAACCAAACTACATGCACACTACACACTACACTTCCTTTTCAAAATTTGTAAGAAAATGGTGCTCAAAAATCATGCCTCAGAGTCCCCAGGGGGGGGGGGGGTGACCATAAATACCCACACCATCCGCCCCTCTCCCGGTGACGACTCACAGAGCTGCCTGGAACATCTGTCTGACTCACTCCTTCTTCATTTCTGTAACATTCACGGCCTTTCCCCTAACATTCGCTCTGTTGAACACCACCTCTTCTCCTCTAAACCTCACCTTTTCTTTCTCTCTGAGACTCAGCTGTCTGAGGCAACTGACAGCAAGCCCTTTTCTGTATCCTCCTACTTTCTCTATTCTCATTTCAAACCCAAAGGTGGCTGTTGAGTATATGTACGCAACGATCTATCTTGCTCTCGTGTTCCTGAACTTGATTCTTCTGAATTCTGTACTCTCTGGCTTCGGCTTTCCTGTCATTCTCTGACTAAATATATCTGTGCTGTTTACTTATCTCCTAATTCTACTATCAAAAATTCTTTTACTATCTTACTTCTATGATGGAACACATTCTATCCATTTCTCCTTTCTCTGAAATCCCCATTCTAGGAGATTTCAGTGTTCACCACCACCTTTGACTCTCCTCTCCTTTCACTGATCCACCTGGTGAACAAGCCTACATCTTTTCTATCCTTAATGACCTAGATCAGCTTGTACAGCACCCTACCCTTATCCCTGACCGCCTTGGAGAGAGTTCCAACATACTTGACCTTTTCCTAACAACTAATCCTTCTGCTTACACTGTTCATCTTTTCTCTCCGTTGGGCTCCTCCGATCATAATCTTATTACCTTAACATGTCCAATCGCTCCAGTACGGCCTGTGGACCCTCCAAAGAAACGCCGCCTGTGGCACTTTGGAGCTGCAGATTGGGAGGCCCTCAGGCAGTACTTCTTTGATTTTCCTTGGAATGACTATTGCTTCCATGGCCGGGAGCCAGCTGAGTGTGCCTTGTGCATTACGGAGGTTATTCTCTCGGGCATGGAAGCATACATTCCTTTCTCATATCCTCTGACTAATGCAAGAAAGCCTTGGTTTAATCACGCTTGTTCTAATGCTGTCCGCAACAAGGAGAGGGCCTAAAAGAGGTACCGGAGCCAACCCACCCCTGAATCAAATCTTTTATATATTTCTGCCCGGAATCGTGCTAAGTCTGTTCTTCGCTCTGCTAAAAATAATTTCATCCGTGCTAAATGTTCTCAACTCTCCAACTCGAATTCTTCTCGCTCCTTCTGGCACCTTGCCAAAAACCTTTCTAACAACTTTACCTCATCATCCTTCCATCCTCTTTTCTACTCTGATGGCTCTGTAGCTATTTCTTCTACTGATAAAGCAGATCTTTTCGCTCAGACTTCTCCTCCAATTCCACTTTAGACGATTCTGGTGCTAGTCCTCCATCACTTCCCCCCTCTGACTTCCTCTTGACTGACATTAAAATTTCTTCAGCTGATGTATTTTCTGCCATCACTGGCCTCAATACTAACAAGGCATATGGTCCTGATGGAGTCCCTCCTGTTGTCCTCAAAAACTGTGCTTCTGTGCTTACACCCTGCCTAGGTAAACTCTTTCGCCTTTGTCTATCAACTTGTACCTTTCCTTCTTGCTGGAAGTTTGCTCTCATTCAGCCAGTCCCAAAGAAGGGTGACCATTCCCAACCCTCTAACTATCGTCCAACTGCTTTAACATCCTGCGTATCAAAAGTTTTCGAGTCAATTCTTAACAGAAAAATTTTAAAGCATCTTTCCTGTCACAACCTTTTTTCTGATCGTCAATATGGGTTCCGTCAGGGACGCTCCACTGGCGATCTTCTCACCTACCTTTCAGACTCCTGGTCATCCTCCTTTTGGGACTTTGGCGAAAGCTTTGCCATTGCACTTGACATCTCAAAGGCTTTCGATCGAGTCTGGCATAAATCTTTAATTTCCAAACTGCCCTCCTATGGTTTCTATCTTCTATCTGTGCCTTCATCTCTAGCTTCCTTTCTGGTCGTTCTTTAGCCTCTGTTTTAGACTGTCATTGTCCTTCTCCTTGACCTATCAACAGTGGTGTTCCTCAGGGCTCTGTCCTATCACCAACTCTCTTCCTTTTATTCATCAATGACCTTCTAAGCTGTACATCTAACCCTATCCACTCATATGCTGATGATTCCACCCTTCAACTTTCCATTCGATTTCCGCAACGTCCATCTCGGCAGTTACTTCAACAAAAAAGGGATGAGGCTATGGCACACCTAATGTCTGACTTGGCTCATATCTCTGATTGGGGTAAAAATAATCTTGTTATTTTTAATGCATCAAAAACTCTGTTCTTACACTTATCAACCCGACAAACTCTTCCTCAGGATTACCCACTAATGTTTAATAATGAACAGTTATGTCCTGCATCATCCTTGAACATGCTTGAGGTTTCATTCTCTCGGGATTTGTCTTGGAAAGAACATATTACATCTCTTGTGAAATCTGCTTCCAAGAGATTAGGTGTGCTAAGCCGATTCCGAACTTTCTTTACCCCTGCACAGTTGTTGACCTTGTACACGGGTTTTATTCGCCTGTGTATGGAGTACAACTCTCATGTGTGGGGAGGCTCCCCACATGCAGCTCTTCTCAATAGGGTGGAGTCAAAGGCTTTTTGTCTCATTAACTCTCCTCCTCTTATTGATGCCCTTCAACCTTTGTCTCTTCGCCGCACTGTTGCATCTTTATCTCTCTTCTGTCGCTACTTCAACGGCCACTGTTCCTCTGAACTGTCTGCTTGCATCCCTCCACCTCTACAACGGGCACATAGTACCCGTCTAGCAACAAACTCTCATCCCTTTTCTGTCCAACTCTTTAATGCAAGAGTTAACTGGCACTCCCAGTCCTTCATTTATGCAACTTGTCAACTCTGGAACTGTCTTCCTCTGTCTGTATTTCCTGCTTCCTATGATCTCCAGTCTTTCAAACGCAGTGTGTCCATGCATCTCGAAATGAACGGATCTTGAATTTGGCTCTCTTTTGTATTGTTTTTGCTTTTTCTTGGAAGGAACAGTATGCAGGCCTGTGGCCTTTGGGTCCTTCTTCCTTGCATTAAAAGAAAAAAAAACACACACACACACACACACACACACCTTTCCTATTATAACTGTTATGATCTCCAGTATAGACTCCACCTGAGATGCTCCAGTGATGATCTGCTCACCATCCTATCTGACTCCTTATCATCCTTCTCTCATGACTTTGGCAAAAGCTTCACTGTTGCACCTGTTATATCAAAGGCTTTCAGATAAGTCTGGCATAAATCTTCAGTTTCCCAACTGCCCTCCTGTGGATGCTATCCCATCAATGACTTCGTCTCTGGCTTCCTTTCTGGTCATTCTGTACCTTCTGTTGTTGACAAGCATTTTTCTTTTTCTGAAGCTGTTGATAGTGGTGTTCCTTGAGGATATGTCCTGTCACCAACTCTTCCTTCTTTTCATCTCTGAGTTGCACATGTAACCCTATCCACTTATACACTGATAACATTACCCATCACCTTTCCATCCTCTTCTCACATCATTCATCAGCAGTCTTGGAATGAGGCATGGCATACCTATTTTTGACATGGCTCATATTTCTGACTGGGGCAAAAGAAGTCTTGTTGTTTTAATCCATCAACTTAGTCCCTACCTCTTTTGACCTGCCAGAAACTTCTGCAAGAGTATCCTTTAATATTTAACCCCTTGGCTGCTGCAAGCATCTGAGAAGGACCTGTCGACAGACTGCCACAAACTTCTCAGAAGGCTCTTAATGAATGTTAACGGAAAATAGCCGCACCAGGGCATGACTTAGGTCAGAGCTCTCAGCCGCCTAGGGGTTAGTGATCCACTACTCAATCCTTCATCTTCGTTCAATATTCTTGTGTTTTCATTTTCTCTGGACCTGTCATGGAAAGATCACATTATTTTTCTTGCAAAATCTACTTACAGAAGGTTATGCCAAACTGATTCCATTCCTTGTTTACCCCAGCACAGCTGTTGACTTTATTCAAGGGTTTTATTTTCCGCTGTGTGGAGTACAAGTCTTGTGTGTAGGGGGGCTCCCCACATGCAATTCTTCTCAGCAGGATGGAGTCAAAGGTTTTTTGTCTCATTAACTTCTGTCTTTTTACTAACTCTCTTCAACCTTTTTCCCTTTGTAGTACTGTTGCATCTTTTTTCACTTTAGTACAAGCAAGTTAGCGATGCTTACTCTCAGTTAAGTTTGGAAATGAGCGGCTGAGCCCAACCCGGCCATCAAGCTAAAAAAAAAAAACACCTTTGCTTCTATGTGAAGTAGAGTTGAAATTCTTTCTGCATGTGATACATTAATTCATAAATTTTGTTATCAGCTATAAAACTTACCCATAAAAGCATAAGAAACCCTTGGAATCTCAAGTTTCCAATAGAGTGTTCAAATCTAGTAGGTGAATGCCTCAGTTATGAAATTAAATTTAACTCGCCAAGTCCCACCGATGTACGATGCACATCGCTACTTTTTTCCGCGGACAGACCCAACGACGTGCATCGTACGTCACTCAATTGCAATGCCCATTGTATGCACATTTTTCAACATTCGTGGGTGATTTTTGGTAGGCATATGTGGGAGACCTTCCTCTACCTGCTTTCAAGCAAGGATACTGCTTGGCCCCACCTAACCCCCCTCCCCTCCCACACTGGGCAATTCACCTGTTAGCTGTAACTTGGCCAGTAAAGGTATGTTTCCCCACGGTCTCTCCAATGACGAAATTCGCGGTGAAAGTGATTCCTGAGGTGAAGGACAAAGAACAAAGAAGCTAGAGGTAGAAACAAACAGAAGTGATGAGGTGATAATGTTGTAAAGGAAGATGCCATATACTGGGGTATTTGGTGAGTGAACAATGCTTATGAATTCCTATATTATTGTGTGAAAACCAATATAGACTTGTACTACACATAAATTCATACCAAATAAATGATATAAATACGTAATTTAAAGTGGCTTGAATTAGTTAACCCTTCCATAGTTCGTTTTCTTTTGCCAGGTACCCTGAAAAAGAAAGAAAACTTAAGGTTAAGTGACACCTGTATCAAAATTTTTTACCTCAGGATCACAATTTCTCTATGAATTTTCGATGTTTCTCACCAAAAGAGAAGGTTTCAGCCAGAAAACAAAAAGTCGAAAATCGGTCGGGATCTGGGGGTAGGCGGGGTAAAAAACCGGTCGGGAGTGGAGGGGTTTAAAAGGTTTTCCATCATAACACACTGTTTTTTGGCATCAGCTCTAGCAGTTAGATATTGGAGATTCCACCTATGATTTACATGAATGTTTTTGCTATATTTTGATGGTAAAATTACTGAGGGAAAACACCCCATTTCTGGCTTTAATCATCTCATCAATAGTATATTTTTCATTGTTCAGTTATCATCTTGAAGAAATAAAAAGTCAGAGGGAAATTGTGATAACATGGCTCTCACTCAGGCTGAATATAAAAGGGAAGTGGAGGAGCGATTGGGTAAATATAGATTGGAGCAGATGGGGGATGTGGAGGGTGTGTGCAAGGTATTCACAGAAGAAATCTGTGCAGCATGTGAGGTGGTGTGTGGGGTGAAGAGAAGAGGAAAAGGGGTTCAGGGAACAGCATGGTGGACTGAAGAGGTGAGAGAGGCTGTGGCACAAAAGAAGAAAGCATATAATGAGTGGATGAGGAACAGGGACGTCGAAGAAGGTGAGAGACGGATGAGAGAGTTATATGTAGTGAGGAAGAGAGAGGTGAAAAGATTAGTAAGAGAGAGGAAGAAGAGAGTGGATGAGGAATTTGGAAGGAATTTGAGTGCAAAATGGAGGGAATGTAAGAAAATGTTCTGGAAGGAGGTAAAGAGAGCTAGACAGGGTGCCAACGAAGTCAGTGGGGGTGTGAAAGATAAAAATGGTAGATTACTAGTGGAGAAGGGAGAAAAGTAAACAGATGGAGAGAACACTTTAATGAACTGTTGAACATAGAGAATGAAAGTAATGCAAGTATAAGTGGCTAAGTGGCTGGGGAATGGCAGGGAGAAGGAGGGCTGTGAGAAGAGAGGAAGAAATCACCAGGATGGAAGTGGTGGAAGCAATGAAGAAAGTTAAAATGGGGAAAGCCCAAGGAATTGATGGAGTGTGTGGTGAAATGCTGAAGCATGGGGGAGAGATAGTAACGGAAAGGATGTGGAAGGTGTGCAGGTTCGCTTGGGAGGAGGGTAGAGTCCCGGAGGAATGGAAGTCAGGTATAATTATTCCTCTGTACAAAGGAAAAGGGGAAAAAGCAGTGTGTGGTAATCATAGGGGCATTTGCCTTCTCAGTGTAATAGGAAAAGTATATGGTAGGATACTTATTGACAGAGTTAGGGAAATTACAGGGGAATTAGTTGGAGAAGAGCAAGGAGGTTTTAGGAAGGGAAGAGGTTGTGTAGACCAGTTATTCATTCTTAGATCCTTAGTGGAAAAGTTTCTACAGATGGGCAAGAAGTTGTATGCAGCCTTCATGGATCTGGAGAAAGCATGTGACGGTGGATAGACAAGGTTTGTGGAAGGTATTAAGAATATATGGAGTGGATGGGAAGTTGTTGAAGGCAGTGAAGAGTATGTATGAGGGTGCTACGGCTGCAGTGCATGTGGATGGCAAACTGAGTGAATCTTTCCATTTGAAGGTTGGATTGAAACAAGGATGTGTCATGTCTCCATGGTTGTTCAATCTGTATATGGATGGGGTTATAAAAGAGATACAAGGTCGGGCAGTGGATGTTGGAGTGGCCCTAGTGAGAGAGGGCAGTGTTTGGAAACTCCCTGTACTGTTGTTTGCAGATGATACTGTGTTGTTGAGCAAAGACGAAGGGGAGCTGCAAGGCTTGGTAGATGAGTTTGGGAGTGTGTGTAAGAAACGGAATCTAAAGGTGAATGTGGGGAAGAGTAAAGTGATGGTCTTCGAGAGAAGTGAAGCCAGTGAATGTACAGTGAGATAGGATGGGAAGGATATGGAGAATGTGAGTGAATTTAAGTGCTTGGGCAGTGTGATGAGTAAGGATGGAAGTCTGGAGGGTGAAGTGCTCGAAAGGGTGCAACAGGGAAGGAAGGTTGCTGGTTCATTGAAAGCAGTGATAAGAAACAGGGAAGTGAGCATGGAAGTGAGAAAGTTGTTACATGACAGTATTGTGATACCAACTCTAACATATGGAAGCTTGGACCCTGTTGGAAGGACAGAAGTCAAGAGTGAGAGCAGTGGAAATGAGTTATTTGAGAGGAGCATGTGGAGTCACATGGAGAGACAGACTAACAAATGAGGAAGTGAAGGGGCGTTGTGGTGTGGTTGAGGACGTTATGGGAAGCGTTAAGAGAAACACGTTACGGTGGTTTGGGCATGTGGAGAGGATGGAGAGTGAAAGACTGACGAGGAGAGTGTATGTAAGTGAGGTGGAGGGGGTGAGAGAGAGGGGGAGGCTGAGGATGAGATGGAGGGATGGAGTGGAGAGGTATATGAGAGAGAGGGGGTGTGAGTTGGGAGCATGGTAGTGAAATGGCAGGGGACAGAGTGACATGGAGGCAATTTGTTTGTTGCCACCCCGTGCGGGATTGAGGCGTCTGGCAATAGATAGATAGATAGACACTCTTCATGCGCTCACAAAGTGCACTTTACTGATTATCACTACTTCAGTGGTTTCTGCTCTTCTAAACTGTCTGCTTGCATCCCTGCCCATACAGCAGATGCATTACATCCTCTGATAGTGCAGTCTCATCTCTTTTTCTGTTCATCTCTAATACAAGAGTTAACTGAATTTCTCAGTCATTTCTATATACTGCAGATCAACTCTGGAACTCTCTTCCTCAGTCTGTTCTGTAAACTTCCTCATATAAAACACTCCATACCTGCAATACGCTTCTCTCCAGGTGTTGTGATGAAATTAAATTTTTTTTTTTTTTTTAATGCAAGGTAGAAGGAACCAAAGGCTGGAAGCCTGCAAGATTGTTCCCTCCAAGAAAAAAAAAAAGAAAAAAAAAAGAAAGAGAGCCAAATCAGGATCCATTCCTATTGAGATGGCTGGACACATTGCGTTTAAAAGACTGAGGTCATAGGCAGATGGAAATACAGACAGAGGAAGACAGTTCCAGAGTTAACCTGTTGCATACATGAAGGACTGAGAGTAGTGGTTAACTCTTGCATTAAGGAGCTGGACAGAAAATGGGTAAGAGTTTGCTGCTAGATAGATGCTACATGCCACCTTAATGGAGGAGGAATGCAAGCAGACAGTTCAGAAAAGTAGTGACCATTCAAGTAGGAATAGAGAAAAGCCTAAGATGCAAAAGTATGGGAAAGAGATTTAGGTTGAAAGGAGTCAGTAGGAGGAGGAGAGTTGATGAGACAAATTGCCTTTGATCCCATCCCATTGCCTATCTTAACCCCCCAAAACAGTAATCTAACCTAACCAAACAAAGCAGTATAACCTGAGATAATGTAATTTAACCAAACTCACCAATATTCATAACTAAATTGATCTGGGTAGGTGTGAGGTGATTTAAACCCCCAAAAACGTATGACTGTCAAACAACAGTTATGGAAAATGTCGCATAAAGTCCGGTGGCTGTCGATGGTAGAGACTACAAAAAACTGGCAGTAGGTAGCACCGCCTTTTATGACGTATTTGGGACCTGGCTAGTGGGAACCTAGAGATCAGGTGGTGGGAGGCATAATCTGACTCTCCTCAGGAGTGCCCTCCCCCTCCCCAGGCCCTCTCTCCACCTCCGCTTGCCTCACTGGATCCTGTCTTCTGTGTCCCCTCCCTCCCAAACTACTTTCCAAACTACTTTTTTTTTTTTTTTATATGCAAGGAAGAAGGAACCAAAGGCCACGGGCCTGCATACTGTTCCTTCCAAGAAAAAGCAAAAACAGTACAAAAGAGAGCCAAATTCAAGATCCGTTCAATTCGAGATGCCTGGACACACTGCGTTTGAAAGACTGGAGATCATAGGAAGTAGGAAATACAGACAGAGGAAGACAGTTCCAGAGTTGACCAGTTGCATAAATNGAAAGGAATGTATGCTTCCATGCCTGAGAGAATAACCTCCGTAACGCGCAAGGCACACTCAGATGGCTCCCGGCCATGGAAGCAATAATCATTCCATGGAAAATCAAAGAAGTACTGCCTGAGGGCCTCCCAATCTGCAGCTCCAAAGTGCCACAGGCGGCGTTTCTTTGGAGGGTCCACAGGCCGTACTGGAGCGATTGGACATGTTAAGGTAATAAGATTATGATCGGAGGAGCCCAACGGAGAGAAAAGATGAACAGTGTAAGCAGAAGGATTAGTTGTTAGGAAAAGGTCAAGTATGTTGGAACTCTCTCCAAGGCGGTCAGGGATACGGGTAGGGTGCTGTACAAGCTGCTCTAGGTCATTAAGGATAGAAAAGATGTAGGCTTGTTCACCAGGTTGATCAGTGGAAGGAGAGGAGAGCCAAAGGTGGTGGTGAACATTGAAATCTCCTAGAATGGAGATTTCAGAGAAAGGAGAAATGGACAGAATGTGTTCCAACGTAGAAGTAAGATAGTCAAAGAATTTTTGATAGTCAGTAGAATTAGGAGATAAGTAAACAGCACAGATATATTTAGTCAGAGAATGACAGGAAAGCCGAAGCCAGAGAGCAGAGAATTCAGAAGAATCAAGTTCAGGAACACGAGAGCAAGATAGATCGTTGCGTACATATACGCAACAGCCACCTTTGGCTTTGAAACGAGAATAGAGAAAGTAGGAGGATACAGAAAAGGGCTTGCTGTCAGTTGCCTCAGACAGCTGAGTCTCAGTGAGAAAGAGAAGGTGAGGTTTAGAGGAGAAGAGGTGGTGTTCGACAGCGTGAAAGTTAGAGGAAAGGCCGCGAATGTTACAGAAATGAAGAAGGAGTGAGTCAGACGGTGGTTCCAGGCAGCTCTTTGAGCCGTCACCGGGAGAGGGGCGAATGGTGGGGGCATTTATGGTCCCCCCCCTGGGGACTCCGAGGCAAGATTTTTGTGCGCCATTTTGCAATTTTGAAAAAGAAGTGTAGTGTGTAGCGTGTATGTAGTTTGGTGTTGACAGTTAGAGAAACTTGTATTGGAGAGCATGCTGGTCTTCTCTCTGTGTAACTGAGACACTGAAAAAGTTCAGCAAAGGAGGATGGTCAGGAACAAGTCCTGAGGGCTGATGAAACGGGAGCTCCAGCTCTCCCTGTCATCAGCATTCCATCCTCCTTGGGAGTACTGCCCTGCTCGACTGGTGCTACAGTCTCCTCACCCATACCCCCTCTAGACTATATTGGATGTGTGTGGCAGACATATTCGCTTCCTGTCCCCCCCATCCTGATTCCCCCCCTCATTCCTTCCTCCCCATTCCCTGTTCGTTCTCAAGGACGTCCCATTCTTGCTTATAGTGATGAGTGTCTTTTTTCTGATTTTTGATGGTTGATTGTGCAGTAACCATTAGACATATGAGAGTGAAATATAAATTTTCTGGTGTGTAAAATCAAGCTCTTCAAATATATAAGACCAAAATTTACTTTGGTGCATGTTTTTTTCTCTGTACATGAGGGGTAACAATTTTTATTTTTGATGTTTGATGGTCAATTTTGCAGTAACTGTACGTCTTATGAGAGTGAAACATACATTTTCAGATGTGTAAGTTCAAGCTCCTGAAACTTGTAAGAAAAAATTTTACCTTGGAGAAAGTTTAAAAATTGGACCCTTTTTGCGAATGTGGGGATAGGGGGGCTGTGGTCTTTGAGGATGAATGTGTCCATCATCATGCACAAGAAATAAACATTCATCAGGAAAGCAAAATATGGCCAACCTACTGCACTGTTTTTCATAGGAAAGTTCACCTTAATCTGTACAGTGCTTTGCACTTTTTTACTTATTGTATTGTTGTATGTGGGGATGCCCATCATCCACTCATGGTAGATTTGCCTTATGGTCTCTACACTGAGTGACAAGCCAAATGGATTCTTGTACCCAGAAAACCATCTACTTTGCTGGGTGGTAACCATGTAACTGGGGTTTCTGGTAGGGTTAAGTGTCCCCGAGATACTCCTATCTAAAATCAAATTATAGCAAATGTTTTTGAGAGCCTCGGAGGGTCCAATACCTGCCCAGGGCCCCAACCTAATGGGTAGATTTGCATGGCCGTGCAGAATGTGAGTGGTTTGAATGAGGAGAGTTAGAGGGTGGCAATGGTGAATGTGTTCAAGAGTGCAAGATATGCTGTGATGGCAATGTGCAAAGCTAAAAGGTGTTTTTTTTTATATTTTTTTTTATGTGTTTGACTCTGGGCATAGGCTTCACAGCCTGCTTTCAAGGCCCAGCAGTCCTCCTACATACCACACACCTTTACATGTCACCACCTCGGCGCTAGCACCCACCATCCATATTGAATACATGCTAGGGCCCAACATTCCTCCATACACCTCTACATGTCACCACTTCATTGCTAACACCCACCATCCATATTGAATACATGCTAGGGCTGTCTTATACAGGACTGGTGTATTGGTATTAGCGGGAGTATTTTTACATGTTGGCGGGTCTTCTGATAGATTAGTAAACCTTGGTTTAATGAAATTCAAATCCTTAAACTGTTCCCTGCCCCAGCAGGGATTTGAACCTGGGTCCGTTAGGACCGCAGGCCACCTCTCTACCGATTGAGCCACCGCCTCCCCCTAATGTCTGGCATGAATGGGCATGCAAGATGCAAGGAAGGAGTTGCTTTGTTGATGAATGAAATGTGGCAGAGTGGAGTGAGAGATTACAAATGTGTCAGTTCGAGATGTATGCATGTCAAGTTCATGTTTGAGAAGGTGAAAATGGTAGTGATTGTAGTGTATGCACCATGTGATGACAGTAGTGAGACAGAGAGAGACAGGTTTTGGGATGAGCTGGATAAAGTAGTAGGAGAAATGCCTAGGAGTTATAGTAGTGTCTGTAACAGGCAACATGAATGGAGAGTAGGCACTGGTCTTGTGAATGATATAATGGGTAATAATGGAGTACCAGGATAGAATGATAATGGGAATCGACCGACGGACATGTGTTAGGAAAGGAGGTTGTGCATTTGAAATTCTTATCTTAAACACAATGTTGAATATAAATATATGTGGTATAAAGGTAATAGAGATCATTTTGAAAGGAGCCTGATTTGATTGCCTGCTTGTAGAGAAATCGATGCTGGGTAGTGTTGCTGATACGAGGGCAGTGAGAGGAAGATGTAGTGGTTTGTCAGGTCATGCGATTGTGGTATGCAAGATCAAGCTGAGAGGAGTGAGTGTCAGGGAGAGAGACTGTAAGTCGAGAAGCTGAGGATCAAAGAAATGACAGATGAATACAGGGCCAAAGTAGGGGAGGAGTAAGAATCAGTGAATTGGAATGAAATAGATCTGGACAGCTTGTGGAATGTTTACAAGGAATGCTTAGTTAGGAATGCTAAAGCTGTGTGTGATGTGGCAAGATTAACAACAAAGAAGAAAGGTATGGCATGATGGGATGAAGAAGCTTAGAGAGCAGCAGAGGAAAAGAGGAAGTGGCTAGAGTGGATACAGGACAGAGATTGAGTTGAAATAAGAAATTAACATACTGAGATCAAGAAGTACATAAAGAGACTAGTGATGAGGAAAAAGAAGGAGGTAAATGATGATCTAGGAATAAAAATGAGTGCAAATTGCTCTGAAACTAGGAAGTTATCCTAGAAAGAGATGTGGAAATATAGAAGTGATAGTGGAAAGAAACGTGAAAGTGTGAAGGATGTAAGTTGTAGATTATTAACCCATAGGGATGAAGTAAGGACCAGATGGAAAGAATATTTTGAAAACCTGATTAATGGGAAGGGAGAGAGCAAAGCAACTGTTAACATGATTGGGTTTGGGAACGTAGAGAGAAGGAATGCAGTGCCAGGAAATGTGACACTCACAGAGGTGAAGAACGCTGTGAAACGGCAATGGGAAAGCAGCTGGGGTTGATGAAGTGTATGCAGATATCATTAAGTGTAGTGGAGAGAATGGAAAAGTGCTTGTTGGAGGTATGTAAGAAGGCATGGATGAGTGAAACAATGCCACTAGAGTGGAAAATGGCAGTGATTGTACCCCTGAACAAAAAATAAAGGTGAGGGAAGTGAGTGCAAGAATTATTGTGGCATAAGTCTATTTAGTGCGGTAGGGAAGGTATATGGACAAATTATTACAGAGAAAGTAAGAGAGAGATCAGAAGTTCTAGTGAATGACAAACAGGGGGGCTTTAGGGGTGGCAGAGGATGTGTGGATCAAATGTTTGCAGTAAGACAGATAGTGGGTGTGTGAGAAGGATTAAAAGGTGTTAATGGTATTTATGGATCTAGAAGAAGCATACGATAAACTAGACAGAGAAGGATTGTGGAAGTTTCTGCCCGTGTATGGTGTCAAAAGTTTTTATGGTAGTTGTGAGGCATGTGTAAGGGTAAATGGCCATCTAAGTGATTGGTTCATCATTTATGTGGGTATGCGACAGGGTTGTGTGTTGTCCCCATGGCCGTTCAGTATATATATATATATTCAGTAAACCCTTCGTAAGCCGAACTGTATGGGGCTCTACCCTGGTTTGAGTTACCAATTTTTCTGGCTTACCGAATTTTCACCCCCCAAAATTGCTAAATTACCGAATTATCACCCCCCAAAATTGCTGAGACAATACCTATTTCTTGTCCTTTCAACAATAAATTAAAGAAGCATATATAAATAAATTAGTTATGACAAAAAACAATATAGTGCATTTAATATACATTTAACCCCTTCAGTGCTGGGTGTATTTTCATTTTGTTCTTGCTGCCACCAGATAATTTTAGATAGTGTAGGTTGGATCTGTGGAAGTGCACGGGGTTGGTACAGCCTTCGTTAGCCCCTTCAGTATGTGAGTCCAGTCCTGAGTGCCATAAAATCGGCTGGAGGAAGCGTAAATAAAGTAGAAATAGACGTCACAGTACTGAAGTGGTTAATTGGTAGAAAATCATTCACAGAGGCAGTACTGACTGTCGGTAACGTGTGTTGGAGATGGATTTTCACCCCTCCATATTGCAATAACAGTACTTATTACTTGTCTTCTTAACGGTAAAGTAAAGGAGCATATACAGTGTATAAATTAATAAAGAAAGACAAAAAAGAAAGAATTCAGTGCACATAATTTGCCTTTCGTCAGAGGCAGAAGATCGTCGGCAATTTGTTTTGTTTTGGAGACGGAGGTGGTGGAGGTGGTTTAACTCACACTTGAACGTAAATTCTAAAAAGTACCCAGTATTTATTTCACTCTATATTAAGAACTAAACTTAAATGTAATCACTATAATGGACTGCAGTGTAACACCTTTCGTTAGAAGCAGTAGATTCTTTGGCAGTTTGTTTTGTTTTGGAGACAGAGGTGGTGGAGGTGGTTGAGTTCATACTTTAACGTAAATTCTAAACAGTACCCAGTATTTATTTCACTCTATATTAAGAACTAAACTTAAATGTAATCACTGTAATAGACTGCAATGTAACACCTTTTGTGAGAAGCAGTAGAGTCTTCGAAGTTTGGCAGTTTGTTTTGTTTTGGAGACGGAGTTGGTGGAGGTGGGTTAGTTCATACTTTAACGTAAATTCTAAACAGTACCCAGTATTTATTTCACTCAATATTAAGAACTAAACTTAAATGTAATCACTGTAATAGACTGCAATGTAACACCTTTCGTTAGAAGCAGTAGATTCTTCGAAGTTCGGCAGTTTGTTTTGTTTTGGAGACGGAGTTGGTGGAGGTGGGTTAGTTCATACTTTAATGTAAATTCTAAACAGTACCCAGTATTTATTTCACTCTATATTAAGAACTAAAATTAAATGTAATCACTGTAATAGACTGCAATGTAGCACCTTTCGTTAGAAGCAGTAGATTCATCGAAGTTCGGCAGTTTGTTTTGTTTTGGAGACGGAGTTGGTGGAGGTGGGTTAGTTCATACGTTAACGTAAATTCTAAACAGTACCCAGTATTTATTTCACTCTATATTAAGAACTAAACTTAAATGTAATCACTGTAATAGACTGCAATGTAACACTTTCATTAATAATAGTACTGAACTTTAATCATGATCACTACACTGTCACACGCGCACATTTTATTTTTTTTAGCTTCATTCCTTTACGACTAGAGGTGCCAGTATCACTTCTTTTAAGCTATGAACCTTCCATGGCAAGGCAGAAGGCAAAAGGAGAGCACTGTTCAGCACTAAATGACAGTAAGAATGGCGCAACTTCCGTCTCCAAAAGCAAGCAGCAGACTGGCGCCACGAGTCCGCTTGGCGCCATTTCTCCCCCTACTTTCACATTTCGGCCTACTTTCACACGTGGTCTCGGCCTGAGTTCGGCTAACTGAAGATTCCGGCTTCTAAAAGTTCGGCTTATGGAGGTTTTACTGTATATGTTTATATATGGATGGGGTGATGAGACAAGTAAAAAGATGAGTAATGGAGAGAGGGCTGGCATTGGTGATGAATGGAATATCTCAAATTTGTTGTATGCTGATGATGCAGTGCCACTTGCAAATACTGGACAAGATCTTGGTAGCCTAGTGCAGAGTTTTGTAGATGTCTGTGAGCATCATGCCTTGAGAGTAAATGTAGAAAAGTGTAAAATGATGGTTATTGAGAGAGAAGGTGACTCCCAATGTGATGTTACAGAGAAGAGAATGCTGTATGGAGTGTGATTCTGTATGGTAGTGAGACCTGGGCAGTAAAGGAAGAGGATATTCGCTGGCTTAAACGTACAGAAATGACAATGATTAGGTGGATGTGCAGTGCATCCCTGCATGCAAGGCCTGGAGGGGCTGGGTTTACGGTGGAAGAGTTGAGAGGTAGGATGGGACTGGAGTGTATTGGTGTTGTGATGAGGAGAGGTAGGCTGAGGTGGTTTGGACATGTGGAGAGGATGGGGGATGATAATTGGGTGCAGAGGGTGAGAAGTGTTAATATTGGGGGAAGGGTAGACCGAGAAAGGCATGGGACAAGGTCATTAAGTGTGACCTAAGGGTTAAGGGACTGAACAGGGAGGCTGCCAAAGATCGAGCAGCATGGAGAGCCGCCATTGGGTGACCAAGGCCGGTGCATGCAAGCATGTTGGAGCCTTCAAAACTAAACTAAATGAAACGAATGGAGAGAGACTGGAATTGGTGAGTGTTCAAATACCGTGGTACAGTGATAGAAATGAGAGGAATATGTGCAAAAAAAGTGGAAAGTAGAGTGACACAAGGAAGAAAATATCTGGTGCTATGAAGGCCATGATAAAAAACAGAGGCTTGATTATTGCAGCAGTCCGGGATTTATATGAAGGAGTGTTATTGCCAACCTTAACATACAGATGTGAGACTATGGTGTGGCATGAAAATGAAAAGTTGAGAGTCAGAGCAGTGGAGATGGGACTGCTGAGGAATGTATGTGGAGTACAGAGAGTGGATAGGATACATAATAATATGATATATGAAAGATGTGGAGTGAGCAAGTCTGTGAGCACTGAAATTGAAGAGAGTGCACTGAGATGGTTTGGTCATGTGGAAAGAATGGATGACAACAGAGTGGTGAAAAATGTATATCTGAGCAAATTTGAAGGCGTGAGGAGGCGAGGTAGACCAAGAAGAAGGTGGAGGAATATGGTGGGTGAGTGTTATGGAAGTTGGCGAGGCTATGGGGCTGACAAGATACCGTGCTGGATGGGTGAACTATGTGCAGAGAAGCACATAACCATTGATTTGGCACTCCTTTTTAACATCACAGCGTTCAGGTTGACTCTATCAAATACACCTAGGTCCAAGTTGGCGTGTGATCAAATAGCGCAATTCCCAAATAGTGCGAACTGTCTCTTAATATCCACAACGTCTCAAATTGACAATGATGGTGAAGCCACCACAGCAGATGATGTGATTACTGCAGCATCTGTCGAAGATGCATTACAGAAGGTGAGACAAGGGGAGGGTACACCAATGCCAGAAACACCAGGAGAGCTCTCCATAATGCAGATCAGCCAAATCTTGGCTGCTACAGACACCTTAACCCTTTAGCTCTAGCTCAGTGAGGAGAAATAGGGAAAAAATTTTGTGTTTTCAACTCATGTTTTATCCCACTCACCCTTAATCTTAAGAGCTAATATTTTTGTCAGACAAACTTCAATCTTTCTACTATTGTTTGCATCAATCTGCATATCCGTATGCACTGTAAGCCCGGAGAATGATGTGAGAGAATACAAGGTGTGTTTTGATCCTCTGACGCTGGAAAGTGCCCAGTTAGGTGGAAATTTCCCCCAAACCGCAAGTTTTTTTTCCGTACAAACTAAGGTTACTGCCACGTTACCTCATCACAATAACTACAATAATAATGATAAATAAAAAAAAAACACTTCTAGCCAGTCTCATATGGTTTTATTACAATATTCCACAGTGTTTACGTTAGACTTTAGCGAAACAGTAGCAATATGAGGAAAATCATTACAAACTTTATAAAACTTCGTGACTGACTTTCATTACCGCTTACTTTTATCAAACTTGATATAATGTCATGAGTCATTTCATAGCATAGCTTCACAGTTTGCAACCGCAAAAATGTTCGCTTGCTAATGCGCTTAGCAATGGCTTCCTTGATTACAGCAAAAATATCACAGAATCACTTGTATTTTATCACAGTAATTCACAGGATAATATAAAATAACACTTTCAGCCACTCTAGTTTGATTTTAGTGAGGTTTGGGTGCATATTACTTTGTATTATTTACAAGCGAGAGAGAGAGAGAGAGGTGGGGGGGCCGCAAACCAGTTTAGACCAGCTCATCGAGGGTATGTGTACATGTGTGCATGTATGTATGTATACTGTTACATATTTAGTACTAGGGTAATTATCAGTGTTTAAAAGTTTAACCCCCTGAAGTTGGAGTCACTCATCCACCAAATGAATTTTTCCCCATAAATTTTGTGTATCAATTAGTGCGATATCAAATAGCATGTGCTTGCACATCCATCATATAGGCGCATTAATTGGGACCAAGTTGTAGGTATATGTGAAGCTACAGAACGTGATGAAAATTTTGGGGCCTATCTGATGGAGCCAGCATTTTGTGGGCTTGAATGATGAGTGAATGGACGCATGACCCATTGAACTGGGCAGAGTTTGGCTGTCTGGACATTGCTACTTCTCACCCTGCCTGAGGGTGGAAAAGGAGGTCCAGATGATGATGATGGTGAACACCAGACAAAGTAAGCACTTCTCTTACAAGTATGAAAAGAGGAAAGGCCCCAGGATAAGAAGGAATAGTAATAGATTTATTGTCAGATGTAGAAGAAGTTCAAAACTGGCTCACCCACTTATTTACTCAATATATAAAGAAAAAGAGAAATTTCCAAATTGCACTAGTTACTTTGCTTTACAAGAGAGGTGACTTGAAAGATCTTGGTAATCACTGATCTGTTGGCATATTATCAGCTATTTACAGCTCTTCACTAAAGACCTTATGAAGAGAATAACAACAGATTTGGAAGAAAACCAACTTCAAGAGCAGGCAGGATTCCAAAGTGGGTATTTGACTATGATCATCCCCAAATAGTGACTCAGCTATTCGAGAAAACTACAGAATATAATAAACCACTATGTTTAGGTTTTGTCAATTATGAAAAGACTTTTGACTCGGTGGATGCAATTATAGATTCATTATGGGAACAAGGAGTAATGAGAACATTGTACAGTAAAACTACTCAAAAACATATACAAAGTGGAAACTGCTACAGTTTAGTTACATAAAGACTCAGAAAAAAATAAGATTGAGAAAGGGGTGCATCAGGGGGATACAGTTTCACTCAAATTATTTACAGCATGCCTTGAAAGTATTTTTTAGAAAGCTAGATTGGGCGAACAAAGGAGTCAACATAGATGGAGAAAACTTAAATAGCAGAGACATTGCAGGAAATGTTATATGACCTAAATAGAGCAGTCTTAGAGTAGGGCTATAGATGAACCAGAGTAAAATTAAAGTACAGTAATGTGTCAGTTATCCGGCATAATTCAGCCCAACTCCCATACCAGATAATGCTGAATGCTGGATATTGAAAAATACCCCCAATAGGCTATCCATTCAGTGTTAAGCCGGATTTTTCATTACTACCCATCTTGACCCTATATCCTAAAAACTTTCCTATAGTATTGCCCCTGAGTAAATAATTAAAATTAAGCATAAAATACAAAACAGTATTGTTACAGTATACATACAGTCTTCCCTCCTATAATGTGGCTAATACAATCACAACATGCCGCGCTGTACTTTTCCGCATCATGCGCTCCATATGTTTCCATTATAAAGGGCTAACCTATCTATCTGTCTATATACCTAGGCTGCTTCCCCCAAGAAAAGGGAGGTAGCCGAGACAGGTCAACACACTACCAATTTACTCATCCACTCATACACATTCATTCGCATCTTAGCCCTAAAGGGGAGAAGGGACAGATCCTCTCTGCACCACACCGCACGAGGGTCAACTACGCAGTGCAGTCAGTGACATCCGCAGCAGGGCCCGACAGCAAAGCTGGTTTACCCCTGCCACATCATAATGTATCCAGCCCCTTACCTGCAACTGACCTGATCAGCTGATCAGACAAAATGCAGGAGAATATCTCCTCAGGGCTGCGTCATCATTTATTCATTCACAATTTCTTTCTGTCACGCACAGCCACTCTTCCTTGCTCAACAGACAACCCTCTCGCATCCAACGCTCTCTTCACACTGTCCATCCATCCTATTCATGATCTTCCTCTCAGCCTTACACCTCTCACATCAGATCTAGTTATCTTTTTCACCAATCGCTCATTATCCATTCTCTCCATATGCCCAAACCATCGTAACACCCTCTGTTTAACTCGATCAGCCATCTCTCGAACAATTCCAGTTCTCCTTCGCACTTCATCATTTCTCACTCGATCCATACGCGTCACTCCACACATACTCCTCAGGCACCTCATCTCCATTACATTCAAACTTTCCCTCTCTGCTACACCCATATTCCATGTTTCAGCCCCATATAATGCAGTCGGTAAAACAACACCCTCATACAGCCTTCTCTTTACATCCATTCTGAGTGAACGACATCCAAACACTTTTTTCTTTCCTCCCAGGACCTTTCCAACTTCATTCATTCTAAACTTCACTTCTGCATCTATTCTTCCATCCGCAGCAACATGTGACCCTAAGTACTTAAAACACTCAACCTCCTCAAGCAACTCACCATTCAAAACTATATTCATCCTCCTACCATCTACCAACCTCGTACACTTCATCACTTTACTCTTATTCTCATTTATTTTCAGTTTCCTCCTTTCACACACCCTTCCAGACTCCTCTACCAACTGTCTCAATCTCTCCTCTGAATCAGCCACCAGTGCAGTATCATCCGCAAACAGCAGCTGCTTCAGATTCCACTCTCTACCATCATTCAGCAGACTCAGTCCTCCACCTAACACTCTTGCATTCACCTCCCTTACAACACCATCCATATAAATATTAAACAACCAAGGCGACATCACACATCCCTGCCGCAGCCCCACTGTCACGAGAAACCAATCACTCACAGTATTTCCCACTCTTACACACGCTCTACTATTTACATAAAAACTTTTCACTCCTCTTAGTAACCTGCCATCAAGCCCATTCAATCTTAAAACATTCCGCAAAGCCTCCTTATCAATTCTATCATATGCTTTCTCTAAATCCATGAATGCCCAAAACACATCCTTACCTTTCGCTAAATACTTTTCACACACCTGTCTCACAGCAAACACCTGATCCACACATCCCATCCCTCTCCTAAAGCCACACTGCTCATCACCAATCACTCACTCTGTACCCTCTCTAACTCTCTTAATTAACACTCTACCATACACCTTACCTACCACACTCAACAGACTTATACCTCTAAAACTAGTACATTCACACTTATCACCCTTACCTTTATACAATGGGACCACACAAGCACTTGCCCAGTCAATTGACACCATACCTTGCACAAAGCACACATTCAACAATCTTACTAACCAGTCAACAATAGTCGCTCCACCATGTTTCAGGCATTCCACAGCACACCCATCCATACCTGCAGCTTTCCCTGTTTTCATCTGCTTTACTGCCTCTTGCACTTCCTCCATCGTGATCAGAGATTCATTCAACTCTCCCAACACATCTGTTCCTTGCATCCTTCCATCTGCCACAATCTCAACCTCCCTCTCCTCTACATTCAACAAACTTTCAAAGTACTCCGCCCATCTCTTCCTTACTGCATGCATCTCAATTAACATCCTTCCATCCTCTGCTTTTACTTGCTCCTCCTTCCCAGACTCTCCCTTTCGCACCCTTTTCACCTCCTTCCAAAACATTTTCTTATTCTCTTGAAAATTCTCAGTCATCCTCCTTCCCCACCTCTCATCTGCTGCCACTTTAGAATCATGCACAACCCTTCTCGCCCTATTCCTCTTTTCCTTATACCTCTCATATGACACCTCATCCTTCCTCTGCAACCACGCTTCATATGCATGTCTCTTCTCTCCCACAGCCATACTTACTTCCTCGCACCACCATTCACTTCCCTTTCTTACACCACCACCCACTCGTCTCACACCACACACCTCTTCTGCATGCCCCACCACAGCACTCTTAAACAACTGCCATTCCTCCTCCACACTGCCACTCTCCTGATCTTTCACTGCGTACAACATGCCGCGCTATACTTTTCCGCGTCATGCGCTCCGTATGTTTCCATTATAAAGGGCTAACCTAGACTGGACATTTTCCAAAGTTGTCCTTTTCACTCCAAATCTCACCCAAACCCTCCAGAAAACACCCTACTGACATTCATTCAGATACTTATACACAGGGAGTTATTGAAAATACATAAGAAAGGTTCCTAGACATTAATAAAAAAAAAAATTAGGTCACTAATCTGACTGGCTCTGCTGGCCGTACTCGCTGTCCCCGGTGCCCCCAGACCCCATTCCCTCTACAGTAGTCACTGTTGAGATGTGGTTGCTGGTCCCCTTCATTGTCAGAGTCAAACCCTTCAAAGTCCATGGCGGAAACAATGGACATGACCTCTTTGTCAGGTTCAGCACTATCTTCCAGGCTTGAATCGTTGCCAGAGGATGGTTGTTGTGAAGCTTCCTGGCCAACTCATAAAAAGAAGTCTGTGATCCTCTTGTGTTGCTGAGCATTCACTCTCTCCCTAAAGATCTCTGTGTACTGCCTCACATCATTGGCCACTTATGCAGCAGTTTGCTCGGCTCATTCCTTGTTTGTGTCCTTGTTGGTGATGATGAAAGTGAGCCTTTCGTACAATTCCACAATTTCTCTCAGTGTGCTCGTTGCTGTTCCTTCCAGTGGCCTTTCCTCTGGCTTTCCCTGTTCTTCACGCTCCTCCTGCAGCTGATCCAACAGTTCCTCAGTATCCAAGGTGGGGTCTGGGGTAAAAAGCTCCTGTATGTCGGCAGTGTCGAGTTGTTCCATGCCAGAGACTATCCTCGCTACCTCCACCGCTGTGTCAACCGCTGCATCGGCACTCTGTGGCTCGGTCTCAAAGTCAAGCCTGTGGCCTGCCAAATCTTGCAAAATGTTGTGAGGCATGATGCTCTGTGGCCTGCATTAGCTTGTTCCAGGCTTCAACAATGATGTTCACTCCATTTTTTATGTTGAACGACTTCCAAAAGTTGACGGCAGACTTTGCTTTCCTAGAGTGCTGTGTGGCAGTTGTGACAGCGATGGCAGTGGGTTGCAGTGGGGAATCATGGCTCATGCCAGGGGTGGGTGACTCAGGTCGTGGTGAATCTGGTAAAGTTGCTAGCTCGTCCAAACCTTTGTTAGTGTCAGTGGCAGCTTGGAACATAGGGAAGGTCTTTGAGGAGGTGGTTGCCTTGAGCACTGCAACCACTTCTTGGTCTAGTGGCTGGAGGAGTGAGGTTGTGTTCAGAGGCACAGAGGTATGAACACAACCTTGATGCTGGGATGGCAATCGTCGAGGAGTGGTGAGTGACCTGGCACATTGTATAAAGGAGCAGGATCTTAACCCTTTCGTGCTCGGTAAGTTTTAATAAGTTTCGTGTTCCATGACACATTGCCTTTCTCCCCTCCCCCCCTGCACTTGCCGTGCACTCCAAAAAAGTGTATTCTCAGCTTATTTTCACCACCCAAACATATTTATTTTGCCACAAAACCTATATATTCCTATTCATCGATGTTTGTTCTACATGATAAGCAAAGAAAAAAAAACACTATACTTACATTAGGGCGGTGTGAATAAACATTCGGGAACATTCATATCACTTCCCAACATCATAGCTCGAATGTTTACTAACCTATCATTACATGGTATACCATCATTTGAAAGAGAATTTTATTAGCTTTCAAATGGGATAGTTAGCATTATGATACGAGGTATGGTTTTTTGGTAATAAGCAAAAAAGTAAAACCTTTTTCCGACAGAGAACAGAGTTTTTATTCGGGGAGCTCTAGCGAAAAACTTTTCTGGTAGTGTTACGTTTTTATTTCATCATCTTATGCTATATTTTATGGGCTTCCATTTGAGCCCCAAATGGTTCTCCTATGCCTAAGTTTTCAAGAAAAATGCTAAAAACTACAGTATGCTCACACCATTTTGTGACTATAGGGCTGTTTCCTGCCTCCCTCTAACCTACTGCACTGTTTCACTATTTCCTTGCACACTAGGTATTGCGTACTGTAATGACATGATTCACTGACACTCTTTTTATAGATGAATACTCATATTTAGTGAAGGGTAGAGGCAGTGTAGTTCTGGGGCCAGGGTTAGAAACAGTAGCAAAATCTTTGTTGGCTCAAAGGCTGATAATTGCCACAAATTCTTCACAAACACCTAAATTTCCTATTGCAAACACCAAATCTAATCACAATAGTGCCCAAAAACACTACATAAGCACTAATGGTATAGTGAAATATGTTGTGCTGCCATGATGTGGGTAACAGAGTGGATTTAAAGGGACAAGGGACCTCGCACTCCTCCCCTGCTGACAGCTAGTTTGGTACTAAACAACCTGTATGCACTGACGCTGGTATCTGGACCCACTGTTGCCAACTCATTACTTTTGACGAGAGCCAGGCAAGCTATGACGCCACAAATCGACCAAAACCTTTTTTTTGGGGTGATTTTTTTAGCTTTTATGACGCTTTAGTCGTCATCGTGCATTTACGTGGAAAGACCCAAATGACGCCTGAAGTGTCATCAAGTACGAAAGGGTTAAATGGAAAGTTGCATCGCTTACAGAAATCTTTTGCATCTTTGGTGAAGCACTTGTCGTACCATTTGAACAGACTGTGCCTGACATCTACCCCTTCTTGTTGTACACCCAGTGCACGTTGAGCTTGTCCATGGCACAATCCCTGTAGGCTTGTGGTTTTTATGGTTTATGAGATAACAAGTGGTTGCATTTTGCAGGTCCCAGAGGCATTACAGGTTAGGAGTAGAGTGAGTCTTTCCTTAGATGCCATGTAACCCCAGGCCTGCCACATACACATCATTGGATGTAGGTCCTTGTGGGCATTTTTTTTTCCAAATAAGCCCCATCTTGTCAGCATTAAAAATCTAGTCCTGGGTGTACCCACCATTTCTGATGACATCTCTAAGAAGTGCTGGGAAGATTTAAGCAGCGGAAACATCATCACTGGCCCCCCTCACCAGTTAAACTTACACTCTTTAGCCGATTCCTCATAATTCAGCCAACCTTTAGAGGCCTTGAAGGGTGTTGGCTACTGCTGGTTTAGCCATCTAGTAACCTCACTGTAGAAAGGCTTGGCTTTGTCACATAGCATGACGCCATCAGTAGGGTTGTTCCTCTGTCTCTGCCTTGCTACGAACCGAAGAAGTGCTCCGTGGTCTTCAGAGTTGCATCCCTGATCTTCATTGCAGCCTGTCCTGCTGCTGTGAGGTTGCTCTGAAAATATGCCCTTTTCTTCTCTGTCTTTCCAAATTGTCCTGATGGTGCTTTCATTAACCTTTTGCTTCTCTGCCAAGTCAACTTGTCTCTTCCTTCCCTCCAGCTCTCGTATTATCTTCATTTTCTGCCCATAGGTGAAGCGCTGTCGCTTGTTGATGGGTTACAGTCAGTTGTGAGGCATAACGGTTAGGTAATAATGCTCTGTACCACTGGAGTAGCTACCTCAGATGCGGGCACAAGGCAAGAGACCATCAGAAAACAATGTAGGATGCTCCCAGTGGCCAATGGGAGTATATGCGACCAGTCACAGTGCACTGCTCACCTGACGTCATCACTCGTGACATTTGCTTTTTGGCGGGCCGTCTGAGCTCCAACGCCTGACAGCTTGCTGCAGTATGTCCGTTTGTGACCGTGGTTTATATTTTTTGGTCACACTGTGGATGACCGTTTAAGGATAAATCCGTGTTATGCGATACCGCGTTATAGTACATAATACAATCGTAATCATTCTGTACTCACCGAGAGTTGGCATTGATGGAGGGTAGGTATGCACAGATATGTCCTCACTATACAGTAGTCAGAGCCCCAGGACACAAAGCACTGAGCGACCACAAGGTTAGTCACAGCACTACAGTAATAAGCAAGGCAAGAGAGGCCACAGACTAAATTACAGCAATAGGGTTTAGCCACTGTGTGGCTCACAGGAGCAAAGCACACAGATACATTCTCACTGTATGACATCCACGGGAGAGATTGAGAGAGTGATGGTAGGCTCGGCGCACCGAGTGGGCCATTCCTGCAACGCATTGTGATTGACCGGGATGTTGCGGGATCTGCCTGCATGCCATTTGGATCCCACGTCTGAGCCAGGGAGCCAATTGCTTCCCATTTCTGAGCCGGATATTGCATAATTTCTCCAGGTATTGTTCTAACGGAGCTGAACAAAATTTGCTGGATATTGCATTAGGCTGGATATTGTGACGACAGATAATTGAGATTGTACTGTTTGATCCAAATACACCGTAAAATGTCATCAAAGTAAATGAAGAAATTCTTGAAGAAGTTGGATAGTACAGTTACTTGGGACAAATACTAAAACTAACAATAGACCATGAAAATGAAATACTGTAAAAAGACACATTACAGTTGGATTGAAAGCTTTTGCTAAACAGAGACATCATGAAAAGTAGTTTGCCAGAATGTATGAAGCAAATACAGATAGCATATAACGAATGTACTGTATAATTCTAGCTATGACATACGGTTGCGAGACCTGGAAACTGACAGAATCAATGGAAAACCAGCTACAGTAATCCATTCTCAAAGATCAATGGAAAGGTCAGTGCCAGGAATATCATTGAGAAACAGGAAAAGGTCAACTTGGTTGAGAGAGCAGAATAAAGGCAAAGATATTACTATCTATCTATCTATCGATTGCCAGACGCCTTAATCCCGCACGGGGTGGCCACAAACAAATCGCCTCCATGTCACTCTGTCCCCTGCCATTTCACTACCATGCTTCCAGCTCACACCCCCGTCTCTCATATACCTCTCCACTCCAACCCTCCATCTCATCCTCGGCCTCCCCCTCCCTCTCGCCCCCTCCACCTCACTCACATACACTCTCCTCGTCAGTCTCTCACTCTCCATCCTCTCCACATGCCCAAACCACCTTAACGTGCTTCTCCTAACGCTTCCCATCACATCCTCAACCACACCACAACGCTCCTTCACTTCCTCATTTGTTAGTCTGTCTCTCCATGTGACTCCACATGCTCCTCTCAAATAACTCATTTCCACTACTCTCACTCTTGACTTCTGTCCTTCCAACAGGGTCCAAGCTTCACTTCCATATGCAACCTTCCTTCCCTGCTGCACCCTTTCGAGCACTTCACCCTCCAGACTTCCATCCTTACTCATCACACTGCCCAAGTACTTAAATTCACTCACATTCTCCATATCCTTCCCATCCAATCTCACTGTACATTCACTGGCTTCACTTCTCTCGAAGACCATCACTTTACTCTTCCCTACATTCACCTTTAGATTCCGTTTCTTACACACTCTCCCAAACTCATCTACCAAGCCTTGCAGCTCCCCTTCATCTTCGCTCAACAACACAGTATCATCTGCAAACAACAGTACAGGGAGTTTCCAAACACTGCCCTCTCTCACTAGGGCCGGCCCAACATCCACTGCTCGACCTTGTATCTCTTTTATAACCCCATCCATATACAGATTGAACAACCACGGAGTCATGACACATCCTTGTTTCAATCCAACCTTCAAATGGAAAGATTCACTCAGTTTGCCATCCACATGCACTGCAGCCTTAGCACCCTCATACATACTCTTCACAGCCTTCAACAACTTCCCATCCACTCCATATATTCTTAATACCTTCCACAAACCTTGTCTATCCACCCTGTCATATGCTTTCTCCAGATCCATAAAGGCTGCATACAACTTCTTGCCCTTCTCTAGAAACTTTTCCACTAAGGATCTAAGAATAAATATCTGGTCCACACAACCTCTTCCCTTCCTAAAACCTCCTTGTTCTTCTCCAACTAATTCCTCAGTAATTTCCCCAACTCTGTCAATAAGTATCCTACCATATACTTTTCTTATTACACTGAGAAGGCAAATGCCCCTATGATTACCACACACTGCTTTTTCCCCTTTTCCTTTGTACAGAGGAATAATTATACCTGACTTCCAATCCTCCGGGACTCTACCCTCCTCCCAAGCCAATCTGCACACCTTCCACATCCATTCTATTACTATCTCTCCCTCATGCTTCAGCATTTCACCACACACTCCATCAATTCCTGGGGCTTTCCCCATTTTAACTTTCTTCATTGCTTCCACAACTTCCATCCTGGTGATTTCTTCCTCTCTTCTCACAACCCTCCTTCTCCCTGCCATTCCCCAGCCACTTATACTTGCATTACTTTCATTCTCTATGTTCAACAGTTCATTAAAGTGTTCTCTCCATCTGTTTACTTTTTCTCCCTTCTCCACTAGTAATCTACCATTTTTATCTTTCACACCCCCACTGACTTCGTTGGCACCCTGTCTAGCTCTCTTTACCTCCTTCCAGAACATTTTCTTACATTCCCTCCACTTTGCACTCAAATTCCTTCCAAACTCCTCATCCACTCTCTTCTTACTCTCTCTTACTAATCTTTTCACCTCTCTCCTCCTCACTACATATAACTCTCTCGTCCGTCTCTCAGCTTCTTCGTCGCCCCTGTTCCTCATCCACTCATTATATGCTTTCTTCTTTTGTGCCACAGCCTCTCTCACCTCTTCAGTCCACCATGCTGTTCCCTGAACCCCCTTTCGTCTTCTCTTCACCCCACACACCACCTCACATGCTGCACAGATTTCTTCTGTGAATACCTTGCACACACCCTCCACGTCCCCCATCTGCTCCAATCTATATTTACCCAATCGCTCCTCCACTTCCCTTCTATATTCAGCCTTTATTCCATCCTCTTGTAACTTTTCTACCCTCCTTGTAACACATACTTCCTCCTGTCTTTCCCTTCTTCTCTTCCTCCATCTTGTTTGGACTCTGATTCTGGCCACCACCAAGTGGTGGTCAGAAAGTCCACTCCCCCAACCTCTATATACTCTTGCATCCATTATACATCTTCTCATCCTTTCATCCACACACACATAGTCAATCATTGCCTTCCGTTCATTCATTCCCCGGTCCTCTCTTCTCACCACTCGCCATGTATACCTATGGATCATTTTGTGCCTGAAGAGGGTATTAACTACCACCAACCCCCTCCCAGCACAAATGTCCACTAAAGCACTGCCATTCTCATCCATCTCTGCAGGCACACCCCACTCACCAACCACTCCATCCACCTTCTCATTCCC
>JAGKTI010002180.1:49855-70569 GCA_018397915.1 Birgus latro | reverse complement strand
TGCCTGTCTCACGCTTCTCTTCACGTATTGTTTATCAGGAGATTCATAATACAGCCATATATTTCCAAAACCCGTACACCTTATTTTGCTTCCAGGTTTTTACTTATGTTTTTTTTTTACATTCTCCTCCTCATCACCTCCATCATCATCATCATTATCATCGTCGTCGTCGTCGTCGTTTGTATTATAATCATCACCCTCATCCCCATCCTTCTTTACCTGGTAAATCTGAGGCTAGTATTTCACGCATAGTTTGTCTTTCCCTATTTCATCAGTCATCGTGATACCTATGCCGTTATAAACAGGATAGGTTTGAGTTTGATATCGTTTCGTTCTTTTTATTCTTAGGGTACTCTTTCATTTCAGCTTTCACTCGGTAAGCGTTGCCTAGCTTAGGATATGCTTTTCACAGGTTGTATCCTCACCGACTTGCCCAACGACCCATAACCATCACAGCACACCCGACTGAATCATCCTTATCTGCATAGTAAGCGTGTGCATTTGTTCAGTTTTTACGTTGTTCTGTCAACTATTATCTGGTATTTTTGTAGCCACAATGAATAGGGTAATATGCTGTACAGTCATGGACTGAAATTCATCAAAATTATCACCTCATATAGTGCTTCTCACTTCCTTAAGTTGGGTAATATTCCTAACGTGAAAGAGGTTTGGTGTAATTCTCTGTCCATACACTCATAAGTTCGCCTAATATTTCGTCTCTTATGCTTTTCAGTTCCCTCTGTTCTTCAGTATTCGCAGACCGAGATATAACTGGCATTCTATGCCCATAGAAGATTTTCATTTTTGTGATGTGTCAGAGAGGAAAGTGATGGATGTGCCATGCCCTATACTTATGAATGATGAGTTTTATTATGAATATTCGTATGCCATGTCTTAACCCGTCACGTCCCGGCCGATTCTCCACCACTGACCCCCCTTCAATCCCGACCAATTTTGGATTTTTTTGGAGGGGGAGGGGGGCTCAAACATCCACTTTTCCTGAAAAACATCGAAAATTCATAGAGAAATCCCCACCTGAGCTTATAAATGTTGCTACAGGTGAGAGTACCCTCACCTTTTCATGCTCTATGAGAGTACCTGGCTTCAAAGAAAACGAACTATGGGAGGGGTAACTAATTCAAACCACTTAAATTAGGTATTTATTTATTTATTTGGTACGAATTTATATGTAGTACAAGAGTATATTGGTTTTCACACAATAATATAGGCGATATAAGCGTTGTTCACTCACCAAACACATAAACATATGACACCTTCCTTTACGACATTGCCACCTCATCACTTCTGTTTGTTTCTTCTTCTGGCTTGTTTCTTCCTTTGTCCTCCACCTCAGGAATCACTTTCGCCGTGAATTTCGTCACTGGGGAGACTGTGGCCTGGTCAATGCTAACAGGTGAGTTGCCGAGAAATGGCTTGCGGTAGGGAGAGGGGTCAGGTGGGGCCAGGCAGTAGAGGAAAGTCTCCCACATATGCCTACCAAAAATCACCCGTGAAACTTGAAAAATGTGCAAATGACGGACCTTGTGATTGCAAAACATATGGGTACGTCATCGGGTGTCACCATGACAAAACGTGGCAACGTACCCAAACGTCGACGGGATGGCTCAGGTTAGCAGTAAAACCAGGTAAGGGCATCCACACGATGATGGCCTAAGAGTGCGCGATTCAACACTCAAACACTCAGGAATTTCACTTGTTAGCACGTCATTTTACTTTGAGGAAGTCAAACACTCCTTTCCTGTCTACGTGTCTTTTCTACATCTTTCAAAATTTTATTGACTATTAAACTTCCTCATTTTTTAAATCAAGCCACACAAACAAGAAAAAGGGAGAAGGAGGAAGGAAGGTAAGAGAAGAAAGAAGAAAGGGAATGGAAAAGGAAGAATAACAACGGTATCAAGAACATCCCAATATAAATAGTTTTAGAATGGGCAGGGGAAAAAAAGATAAAAATATGGACGGGAGGATACCGAACGGAAATGGAGTGTACCAAAGTTGAATCCACCAATACCTAAATGGGCGAGGTCAGGGTATCGCTGTGACGTATGGGTGAGCAGTAAAAGTGGCATTCTTATTGGTTGGTGAGGTAGAGGGAGTTTCTGATCGCCTGGGCATGATAAAGGAGGCTGGTAATTGCCTGGGATGCATGACAGGAGGCATAGCTTCTGAAGAAATAATGCTCAGATTCACTTTACTTTTTCCAGTGACATACATAAACATAAAGATATGTAGAAAGATGGAGAAGTAGATAGACAAGACAGACAGAAAAACAGAGATTGAAATATGTCACAGCATGAGTTAAGCGACGCCCTCTCTCCCCACTTGACCAGTCATAATGATTGCTCAATTCAGGACAGGCTCTGACATCATCGAATAAGCCAAGCCCATATAAAGAAAGATACTGTGCAAATATTCTTTACTGTTTCCAACATAATGTGCGTGCAAGCACGCTCATTATCATCAATAACGTGAAGCCCCAGGCCATTTTTTTTTTTTTTTTTGGAGGTGCCTATCTGGCTGAGGAAGTTGGCAATCTGATTAAATTCCCACTGATATCGATATCTGCTGGACATATTAACCTGCCAAGTCCCGACCGCTTTTTACCCAACCCACCCCCAGAACCCGACCAATTTTCAACTTGTCTTTTTATGGCTCAAACCTTCGCTTTTGGTGAGAAACATAAAAAATTCAGTGAGAAAGCACTCACCTGAAGTGAAAAATATTCTAAACAGGTAAGAGATCACTTACATGACTACAATTTTTTATCAGGCTGTGCTCCATTAAATACACTCCCTATGCAAGGGAAACTTAACCAAAACCACACAGCCCTGTAGATATTTATTTTGTACGAATTTATATGTAGTACAAGAGTATATTGCTTTTCATACAATAATATTGGCGATATAAGCGTTGTTCCCTTACCAAATACATCAACATATTGCTCCTAACTTGGCGATGTTACCTCTTCATTACTTCTGTTCATTAATAACTCTGGTGCCACATAATCATTGTCCTCCACATCAGGGATCACTTTTGCCTTGAATTTCGTCGTCAGAGAGACCGTGGTGCTACGTGTCTACTGGCCGGGTCACTGCTAAAAGGTGAGTTGCGAGAAATGCGCGCACCCCCCCGAGGGGGGGGGTAAACAGGGTCAGGCAGTGTTGCCGCCTGGCTGGGGGTAGAGGAAGGTCTCCCACATATGCCTACCAAAAATCACCCGCGAATCTTGAAGAATATGCAAATGACGAACCTTGCAATTGACTGATGTACGATGCACGTCGGTGGGTCTCAGCGTGAAAAAAAGTTATGACGTGCATCGTACGTCGGGGGAACTGGGTATGTTAATACCATTCTGGGTAAATGATTGTGCCTATATAATACTAGAGGTGTACTTGGTCGTATACCTGTAATACAGGTAATGTAACACACAACGGCACAGATACGCAGTAATCACGCTCTTCGTTTACACCAGCGTTTCTGGTGAACTACTCTCATATTCCTGTAATTTAATCGTTGCCTCTTTGGGTACTGTAGCTGTGGTAAATCCAAATATAATTACTCAGAAACCTTGGCATAAGTACGGTAAAAAAACACAACAAAACTGTGCAGCTCCACTGCACAGCGTGAAACCCCATGAAGCCTAGATACTCAAAACCAAAACAGATAATACCAAAGGTAATTCTCAATATACTTCCGTAACAATATCAGAGTTAGCTCTAAAACCGTTTTCTATAAAGGGACGCTCCATGTTGCTACGCAACACATTTTCTCGACACTTCCGTCTCTGTCCTTCTCAACATCATTCCCCCGCCTCCGCCCCCCAAAAAAAGTGTGCCTTGTCCCACTCCTGGCCGGGTGGGATTATCGAATACCAATGAAAAAAAGATCGTACTTTAAATAATGAGTAGATGCACTTGATTCTTAAATCTGAGTGGTGTGGTTGTGTGTAAAAATGATTGAAACTAGTATATTATCACAGCTAGATATTTTCCTTGAACTGCGGCAGACAGACCACTGTAGAACTCTAATAACTGCATCTTTTTGTTATGTTCTCAAAGGTGCCACCTGGTTCTGCATAACAGCGATAGAACATAGTTGTTTTCACCTCAACTTGGCTTATATATTTATTCCTTTGCAACTAATTTCGTATAGTTCACTTGCAGAAAAAAAAATGAAGGTTCTACATCCTGTCAACAGAAACTCTACATGAGTAGCATCATATTCAGATGTAAATCTGTTCTTGCAACAGAAGATTCAGTTTGGAGAGATTGCAGTTTTAGGCAAAGTTAGCAAACCCTTTTCTGTTTCCTATTACTTCCTCTATACTCATTTGAAAGCCGAAGGTGGCTGTTGTGTATATGTGAACAACAACATATCTTGCTCTTGTGTTCCTAAGCTTGAAAATTCTAAATTCTCTGCTCAGTGCCTTTGGTTATGCTATCATTATTTGCCTAACTATTATCTGTGTTGTGTTCATATCCTCTAATTCTACTGATTATGAAAAATTCTTTGACCATCTTATTTCTAAGATGGAACACATCTTACCAATATATCCATTCCGTGAAATCTCCATTCTAGGCAATTTAAATGTTCCCCACCACCTTTGACTCCCCTGCATGCGCTGCTCCACCTGATGAACAAGTCTACATCTTTTCTATCATCAATGACCTAAAACCTCTGACTACCATGAAAAGAGTTTCAACATACAAGACATCTTCCCTACAACTAATCCTTAGGCTAACACTTTTAATCTTTTCCCTCAAATCAGCTCTTTTGATCACAACCTTATCATCTTTGCCTGTTCTATCCCTCCAGTAAGGCTTGTGGACCCTCCCAAGGTGCGGCAGCTGTGGCACACTTCAGCTGCTGATTGAGAGGGCCCCATGGCAGTTCTCTGAATGTTTCCTGGAATGTTTATCCCCTCCACGGTAGAGTGCCATATGAGTGTGCCTTGTGCATTATGGAGGTTATTGTCTCACTCATGGAAGCATACATTCCTTTCACTTATCCAGTAGCTAATGCAAATGAAAACTTGGGTTAATAATGCTTTTTCTAATTATTTCCATAAGATTCCTTTCTCTAATCCAGTAACTAATGCAAACAAAAACTTGGGTTAAAAATGCCTATCCTAATTATTTCCATAACA
This sequence comes from Birgus latro, assembly GCA_018397915.1. Classification (NCBI taxonomy): domain Eukaryota; kingdom Metazoa; phylum Arthropoda; class Malacostraca; order Decapoda; family Coenobitidae; genus Birgus; species Birgus latro. The sequence goes on along the minus strand of JAGKTI010002180.1, from coordinate 65,402 downwards.
AGGAGAAGGCTTACAAAAGGTACCGGTACCAAGCCACCTGTGAATCCCATCTATTTTATGTCTCTCCCCGGAAACTTGTAAAATCTGTTCTTCCCTCTGTTAGAATATTTTCAATTGTACTAAATGCTATGAGCTCTCCATCTCAGTTTTTTCCCGCCCCGTCTAGTACCTTACCAAAAATCTCTCCAACAAACATAGTTCATCATCCTTCCGTCCTCTTTTCCACTCTGATGTCTGCATCTTTTTCTTCTACTAAAAAATGATAACTCTTTGCTAAGACTTTCTTTTTCAATTCCTCCTTGGACAATTCCGGTGCTGTTTCTCCGTCAATCCCTACCCCTTTCTTAGTACATCATGCCTGAGATTAAAGTTTCTTCAGCTGATGTACGAGTATTTTCTGCCCTTACTGGCCCAGTACAAACAAGGCATGTGGTGCATCCTGTTGTCTTCAAGAACTGTGTTTCTGTACTTACACATTGCCTAGGTACTCTCTTTCACCTTTTTTCTGTCAACTTGTACCTCTCCTTCTTGCTGGAAGTTTCCTCTCATTCAGCCTGTCTAAAAGAAGCGTGACCATTCCCAGCTCTTTAACTATCGCCCAATTGCTTTAACATTCTGCACTTCTTAAGAAATAAATAAATAAACAAATAAAGCACCTTTGCTATCAGAAGCTTTGTTCTGATCGCTAGTATGTGTTTCACCAGGGATGCTCCACTAGCGATCTTCTCATCTTCCCTTCAGACTCCTGTTTTCCTGTCAGGACTTTGGCGAAAGCTTTGTCATTTTACCTGATATCTCAAAGGGTCTCGATCGAGTCTGTAATAGATCTTTAATTTCCAAACTGCCCTCTTACGGTTTCTATCCTTCTATCTTTGTCATCATCTCTAGCTTCCTTTCTGGTTGTTCTATAGCTGCTGTTGTAGACGGTCACCATTCATCTCCCAGAGTAATCAACAGCGATGTTCCTCAGGCTCTGTCCTGTCACCAGCTTTCTTCCTTCTATTAAGTAATGACCTTCTAAGCAGTGCATCTAACCCTATCCATTTATTCGCTGATGACTCCACCCTTCACCCTTCCATTCGCTTCTCGCAACGTCCATCTCAGCAGTTACTTCACCAAACAATTGATGAGTCTTCGGCCCACTTGATGTCTGACTTAGCACATAATCATCTCTGACTGGGGCAAAAGAATTTTTGTTATTTTTAATGCACCAAAAACTCAATTCTTACATCTTTCGACCCATCTAAATCTTCGGCTGGAGGACGTTCTAATTATCATCAGTATCCAATTCAGTCTTGCATCATCTGTAAAAGAACTTAAGGTTTCATTCACTCGGAATTTATGTTAGAATGATCATATTATCTCTCTTGTAAAATCTGCTTCCAAGAGATTAGGAAAGCTAAGCCAACTCTGTGCCATCTTTACCACTGCACAGTTGTTAACTTGATACATGGGTTTTATTCGCCCCCGTGAAGAGTACAGCTCTCACTTGTTGATAGGCCCCCCACATAGAGCTCTTACCAAGATGGAGTCAACGGTATTTCGTCTCATCAATCCTTCTCGTTTTACTGGCTCCCTTCGACGTCTGTCTCTTCACCACACTGTTGCATCTTTATATTTTTTTCTGGCTCTATTTTAATGGTCACTGTTTCTCTGAACTCTCTGTTTGCATCCCTCCACTACAATGATGGGTGCATAGCATCCATCTGGCGTCCGGTTCTCATCCCTATTCTGTCCAACGCTCTAATGCAGGAGTTACCCTTTACTGCCAGTCCTACAGGTTAGCTTTGGAACTATCCTCCTTTGTATTTCCTGCTGCTAGTGACCTCCTGCCTTTTAAACACAGGTGTCGAGATATCACGAAGTGAACGGATCTTGAATTTGGTTCTCGGTTATTTTGTATTAATTTTCTCATGGAAAGTGCACTCTTGCGGGCTTCTGGCTTTTGATTTCTTCTTCCTTGCATTAAAAGAAAATCTAGAACGTATCACACAGTCACCCACAGAGCTTCTAGTAAAGAAGACAAGAAGAGAAGAACCAGTTTTTAGCAAACTTCAGCTATTTCTGTAATTTCAATCTTACCTCTCTGGTCACAATATTACAGCACTGAAATAACCGACTGCAACACACACACACACACACACACACACACACACACACACACACACAGCTATAACCACCACACAGATCGTAGTGATCACCGTTGTTCCTCGATGTCAGTGTTGACTCTGAGGTCAGGAAACGGTGATAGAACCAAAGATGTAGTCACATCCAGAACTGTACAGGACCACAACGAGAACGACCATCAACAGCAGTTACTACGGACCTCAAATTTACAACAAGTAATATGCATCGCAGCCCACGAATTATTCTCTACCAGCGCCATCTGTCTGCCATAAAAGGAACTATATGTCCAGCGCCCCATCTACCAGTGTCTAAATTTTTCTTTTTTTATTCCCTCTTTTTTGTCAGTAGTTTTTCGTTTTTGTCCCAGTCTAAAAAATTTTTACATCATCAAAATAGTTTACTGCATACTGTTTTGTAATTCCCCCCCCCCCTCTCTGTCTCTCTCTCAATATCGACAGAGGGCAAAGAGTGTAGGAAAAAATGGAAACAGCTTTTGCACCAACATACTCACATCCTAAGCAGGATTTATTGTTTGCTTATTGTGTGTCGACGTTGGGCCGTGATCGTTGTCTCCTGACATAGCGAACTGAACTGGTCTTGATTTTGGTATTCTTTTTGTCCAACTTAAATTGCTGGACCGAAAAGACTTGCTTGTGTTCAACATGCAATTAGCTCTGCCTGTGTAAGGGCATTATTTGAAAAATCTGTCTTTTTCGTGTTTGTCAGGTTACGGTTTAACTGTATATCATAATAGGTTTTGTAGGAAAAAAAGAAAATGGAGAGAAAAGGAACATTAAATAAAATGGAAGAAAGTTGAAAAGGTGTATCGTATAGGTGTGTGATGGATTATGTATGTCGCAGGAGTTTGATGTAATGAAAAACTGTATGGTGGAAGGTGTTGTATACTCTAGATGCATATATAAGTTTGTATATAGATATATGGTGCATGTGTTTAATACTGTCATACAGTGTAGATGCATGGTGCAGTGAATAAATGCATGGTATAGGTGTAGGGAGGAAGTCAGTGGGATACAGTGGTGTCGACCCTGCCACGTAGCGGGCAGTGCAATAAGAGAATGGTGGTTGAATGAGGCTGAGCCAGTGAGAGGGCGAGGGAAGTCGGTTCTCCGCCATTTGTATACACCACACAGACACTCCTTATGGTTATGGGGAAGTGCGGTGGTTCGGGTGTATGGTAGGGTGTGGAGGACGAAGAAGGAACGGGGGGACAAAACGAGGAATGGGAGTAGATCACGATTAGGAATGGATGCGTAGGAGAGGAGGGAAGAGGAAATGCTGAGAGGTGGAAGTGTATAGACGGGGCGAGGTACGGGAGAGAGGGCGTGGGAAGGGAAGGAGGAATGCTGAGAGGCTAGGAATTTATGAGGGATGAGAGAGGGGAGATGAGAGTGGGGGAGGGTTTATGGGAGAGGGAAGAAGAGATAGGCCGTAAGAGGGGTTGAAAGGCGAAGGCCTTAAAAAGGGGGAGTGACTGAAGAACGAAAAGGAGGGATGACTTGGGGTAATGGTGATGTGGGGATGGATTATTGGAAGGAATGGAAGCTGTTGAGAGGGAGAGAGAGTATTCTTGGGTGAAGGAGGCGATAGAAGGCTGAAAAAAAAATGTCTGTCAGTAGAAAATAAACAATGAGATACAATCGTACAGAAATGCGTAGCAATTATGTGGAGGAGGAAAAAAGAAAATGACTGAAGGCACAAGGGAAATTTTTCTTGCGTGAGATTTTTTTATGTATCGCTGGACTTTCCTTGAGTTTTGTTGCTGTGACGGATTATAATTGTGTAAGATATTGAACTGCTTAACTTTTCCCACAGAATTCGTAATCCTCTCCAATACGAGACTTCCTTTCAAAAATTAATAGAATCATCAGGTGTTGGCCAGAATACGATATCAGGATGTTATTTGTTGGATGATGAGCTGTGTCTGGGTGGGACAACTAGTGTGGTGTGGTCTAAGTGTTTGTCATTGTACAAACTGTATGTGGCGTATGTTGGCTGAAGAGTAGTGGTTTTATCTGTGTATATGTAGATGGTGTGGCGTGGTGCAAGTGTGTCACCGTACATGTGAAGTATGCTGCCTGAGAGGTGGTGGCTTTATTTTGCTATGTGTATATGGTGTGGTGTGATGTGGTGTACGAGCAAATCATCGTACATGTGGAGTGTGCTGTCTAAGGTGTGGGGTCTTTATTTGTGTATCTGTAGATGGTGAGGTGTGGTCTAATCGTGTGTCGTCATACATGTGGTGTATGCTGTCTGAAGGGTGTTGTCTTCACTTGTGTAAATATACTAGATGGTGTGGTGTGGTTAAGTGTGTGTCATCGTACATGTGCATGCTGTCTGAGGGGTAATGTGTATTTATGTACAGATGGTGTGGTGTGGCCTAAGTCTGCATCGCTGTATATGTAGTTGTGCTGTCTGAAAGGTGCTGTCTTTATCTGTGTATGAGTAGATGGTGCTAGTTGCGTCGGGAAGTAAAAAAAAAAAAAAAAATTCTCATTGGTGAATTTCCTAAAGAGTCGTTGCAAGACTCAATGGAGCTGTGTCGTCCTCACTTGGGCGAGAGTAATGTTCAGGAAAATTTTTCTGATTCAGAGTCCACTGTTGCAAGAGAGTACCGGACATCACTCCTGTTGCTGAATGCAGCTGAGAGAGCTGAAAAAAAATGGAAAAAAAATGGAAACTAAATTGTTGCTTGAAGCCTGGTAAAGTATTTTTTTTTTTTATGTGTCCGACTTTGGGCAAAGGCTTCAGTGCCTAATATCAAGTCCCAGTAGTCCTCCCTGGGGCCCAGTAGTCCTCCTACATCTCCACATGTCACCACTTCGGCGCTAACACCCACCATCCATATTGAATACATGCTAGGGCTGTCTCATACTGGACTGGTGTAGTGGTATTAGCGGGGGTACTCTTATGACATGTTGGCGGGTCATCTGGTAGATCAGAAAAGTCTGCTTTTTAAGAAATTCAATAACTTAAACTGTTCCCTGTCCCAGTTGGGATTCGAACCTGGGTCTATTAGGACTGCAGGCCACCTGTCTACCGATTCTGCCACCGCCTCCTCCACAGATTGGTAGTACTAAATATTGCATAGGTAGTTCAGTGAATTATTGCAATCTGGTGGATTTATTGTTAAAAATCGAGTGGTGCTGGGCTGAAGTTTCATTCCAGTATATTACTGATTAATTGTTACACCCCAAAGAAATGTGGCCATTCCCCCTGCCCCCACAAAAAAAAAGGAAAAAAAAAAAAGAAACTCATGCCTCTCCTGGGGAAATATAACCTCCAGCCGTGTTTTGACTCCTCTCTTTTCGGGCTCTTTGCATCGGGTTTCCATCTGTTAAATTAATCACTTGTAGTCCTTGCGAATGTTATAATACAAATTATTCCACTCGGTATGATGATGTGTTGCGAATGGCAGGCAATTCTTTTCTGCTTAACGGAAACCTTTCACAGTATTGGGCTTAGTAACAATGTTTATTAACATTTTAAGTATCAGCCTGTAGGCGATGATGGCCAGCTCTGAGCGGACCAAGCTTTGTCAGCGACCGAAAGTGAGTTTTGACGCTAAAAGTATATATGGAGGTACTCAAGTGCAACATACCACCCTGGAATCATTGCCCTGGCTTAGTAATCATCGACGCCTTAGCATTTCGGGTGACAAGGTGGTCATTGTAGCTGTTTTATATTTTCGGAACTTGGTGACCTTTAACTCCTTGCCTGGCAGATATAGATCATGCATGTATGAAGCACACTGGTAGTACTCATTAACGTCTATTAACATGCAAAGTTTCATTCGATTCCATCCACCCACTGTGGAGCTAGGGAACTTGAAATTCGTAGAATGGTTCACCAGAGGTACAACATGTAGGTGGCACTGCCAGCGACTGGAAGTAAGTTTTGACACTAAAAATAATTTTTGTGTGGAGGTACTCCACTAAACATTCCACCCAATAATCATGGGTGACAGGGAGGGCTGGAACTTTCATTTCAACAGCCCTCAGGACCTCTTCCTGACCATTTACAGGATATTATCAGGGTTTGCTTTAACACTGAGAGTAGACCAGCATTTCTCTTATAAACCTCTACCTCCAACTGTTTACTCCACATTACATGAACTTTGGATATATGACCTTACATATCCTTACCCCCGTAGCAATGGCTGCTGGGGTATTAAGAGCTGATTCGGTGGTACCTCGGACTGACATCACTGGCAGAGTAGGGTTGATGGCACAGGGCTCTCTTGGTCACAATCAAGCAACTATGCTGACAGTAGTTATTGCTACTACAGATCGTGCTTGTCAGTGGAGAAGTGCGGGTTTGGCCTGATATTTTACTACCATCCGTGATCTTAGAACCAGTCTGAAATCTGTTCAATTTTTCTCTAATCTGTATCCCTCTAGCTCTAATCCTCACAGAAACCCAGATCTGTCCCTCTACTAACTTACTCCCATCTAGTGTTCCTGGTTACAGTCTCCTCACAAACTTCCTTAACGAGGGTGTCACCTGTTTTTATATCAGATCTGATTTTGCAGTTGACACTATCTCAAACTTCACTTCAGCTAACTTTGGTTACTCATTATACAAACTAAATTACCTAAATATAACCTAATGTACCTGCATAGTTCAATGCTTCCCCGATGCTTCTTCAGAACCCAACATATTTGGCTCTATATCCACACACTTGACCAAACTTAATCTCACCCTTGCCACTGAAATTACCGTTTGGGGTGTTTTTAACGTTCATAATGTAGAATGGTTACTGCAGCTCTGCCGGGACTGATGATGATGGTCTAGAATGCGAGCTGTTTACAGAATCTATTAATTTCATGCAACTTGTAAAACAGTCAACTAGAATGCCAGATAATCCTGACCATAGCATCCATCTCTAGGACATACAGGTATTCCTGACAAATAACCCAGACCAACAAGGGATAGAGGTACCATCACCATTTCGATTCTCCAACCAGTCTCATTAAAGCCCAATGGTCACTTGTTCCAAATCTCCCCATAATGAATTAGGGTGACTAGATGGCACATAGATAGGGAAGACTGGGATGGATCTAGAATTTATCTTACTGATATTCCACAGCAATCTTTCTTCTTCACTGACATCAATTCTGTCCAGTACCACATCATGACTAAATACAAGCTGGTATGGAATTGTTCATTCCCAGTCAACAGTTTCCTACAAGATTAGACTCCCCAAAATGGTTTGTCAGCAATTGTGTCAGATGAACGACCCAAAAGTAATAATTATATAGCTTTTACTTAAAAAAGAAAAAGAAGAATCCCTAAGTCAATTTGAAATTGTAAGATATCATGAAAAACCAGTAATGAATCTCTCCAAATCAGACTTTCTTCACAACCAAGCATCCAAACTATTGAATGATCTTAATGGTAATAGAATATTCTGTTAAACTCTCAGATCTTACAGTATTAATTTGAACACGCCATCACCCATTTCCCCACTAAAATCTTCAGATGGAAGAATTATGAATGACCCTCGTGGAAATGCGAACATCCTTGCCAGTACGTTTGCCAGGCATTCTACCTTATAGGAAGTCAGTCAGAACATTCCTGTACTAGAACTTTACTCTCCCGAAATTACACCACTAAAGATACAGGCTAGATACGTAAAATCCATCCTAGACAACTTACCAACGACCAAAGCTCCAACAGATGGTATTCCTCCAGTCGTTCTGAATAACTGTTCTCCAGACTTGCGCCTGTTCTACCTAAATTTTTCAGATTGTGCATACGTACTTTTTCATTCCCTAATTCTTGGAAGGGAGCCAATATCCACCCAGTTCCGAAGACAGGAAGTTCCTCTGGCTCCACTGATTACAGACCAATAGCTATCACATCTTCTCCTGGTAAAATAATTGATATTGTAATTAATAAGCATATTGTTAATCATCTTGAATCCAACAACTTATTCAGAGACAGACAGTATGGTCTTCGCCATGAAATACCCACTTTTGATATACTCTATCTCATGACTCATATTGTCCATCAGTATATTGACAAACATGAAGAAACCCATGCAGTAGCCCTCAGTACTTCTAAAGCTTTTGACAGACTTTGGCACCGTTCCCTGCTATCCCAGTTCCCTTGCTACAGCCTATCATCTTTCATACCGTCACACGATTTACTTCATACAAGCTCCTTCACTCATATGGCGCATTCTCTCATTTCTCAGGCAACTACCAGACGATTTTTTCATATTTAACGGAACTGTGATGAGGAATTTAAGGCTGTACCAAATCGTTCTACCTCAACAAAGTCTGTCGGAAACTGAATGAAATCATCATGACATAGCAAGAATCAGCTGAAAATGATGTCACCGGATACCAGGAGTTAAGGGAGACATCTCGTACTGAAGGGGTTAAATACTGCGGTAAAACGCAAACACAGGCAATACCATTATCTTAATTCAGTTAGATGTCTCACCTGTCTATATGGGTGTATTTGTATGTGTGTGCATAAGTGTGCATGTATGTGTGTGCGTAAGTGTGTATGTATGTGTGTGCTGTGTGTTAGTTTATGGTGTGTGTATGTGTGTGTTTCTCTCTCTCTCTCTCTCTCTCTCTCTCTCTCTCTCTCTCTCTCTCTATTTATCTATCTATCTATCTATCTATATCTATCTATCTATCTATCTATCTCTATCTGTATGTGTGTGTGTGTGTGTGTGTTTGAGAAAATCCTGAGTTGAGACGGAAGTATTTTTAAAGCAAGGAACAAACTCTTCCTCATATCCTGAGAGACAGCTCTGGCCACGAGGAAAATCATGCAGGGTTGTCGTGCTTGGTTGTGGTTCGTCGTGGTTGCTCGTGGTTGATTGGGGTTGATTGTATTTGGTCGTGATTCGGTTCTGTTTCGTTTTATTAAGATGTGATTGGTCTCTGCTGGTCATGTTTGGTCGTGGTACGTGCGTTGTTGGTCGTGCTTGCTGCTTTCCTGGTTGTGATTAGCTGTATTTGGTCGTAGTTAGTTGTGTTTCGTTGAGTTGGGTTGTGTTTGCTTGCAGGTGATAATGGCTGGCTGTGTTTTATCACTTCAGCAAAAGAGTAAATCACATCACTACCATGAAAATCAGTTACCGAAGGAGATTGTGTGTTAAAGGAATTCATAAATTGAGAATTAATGCTTTTAAAGTTAGAAAGTGGGCAGTTCTCAACATGACTCATTTCTGTACAAATATAGATATGTATGATCAACCATTAGAAATTCTAGACCAAGTGAAGGTTACAAAAAACATATATCATCATACTGTAGTGTTAATTTCTTGTTACATCTCGGCATCAAAGATGGAGAGACAGCAATTTTATGCCTAGTGAGGTGAATAGAGTGTACGTATCACACACACACACACACACACACACACACACACACAATTAGTTGAAGATGCTGTTGAGTAACTCCAGTCTGTCTGGCTAAGCAGACCCATTAACCACAGGCAAGCCATCGCTCAAGTATCGCTGTTCTGAGCAGTGAACCGATGTTCTCTTGCTGTGGACAGCGCTTCGCCACAGTGAGGGGCAGGGAAGTGTGTGTACGTTTGTTTCCTGGATAGACATCGCATTTGCTTCTCCCACCCAGTTAACAGGGGTACTGTAAAGGGCTCCACATCACCTCGTTATTTGGTTTTATGGATACCACAATGCATTGCACATGGTTTCCTGAGTAACATGAAGCTCTCAGGCTTGTCCCACAATGTAGAGTCACCGGGAGTGGAAAGAGTACTTAAAAGTGGCAGGAAGAATGGGAGAAATCGGAAGAGAGGACGGCAGACACAACAATAATGATAAAGATGAAGGAAGATGTAGACAACACTACATCAAGTGAGTAGATAACGGTAGCCACCACTTACCACCGACACACAATCAGTAACAACTGGAAACAGACTTATCTAAGAAATGGTGTGATGAGCACCTTTGAACCTTTTTAAGCCTGAGAGATTTAATGGTTCCTTCACTCCTCAGTGGGGCGACATAGGATTGGATGATGGATGGATGGAGATTTAATGGTACTTTAAAACCTTTGTTGTAAATTGGCGAAGTTTCTTAACCCCTTGCAGCTGAGTTGATGGCCAGATGTAATCAGACTGGGGGATTGATTTGACGAGTGCCCTGGGAGATTCATTTTCTGCCTCATAACTAAGGTCCATCGAATATCATGAAACCATGACTTAGTATTCTCGTTGTGCATATGACCCTGTTCCGTCACGTAAAAACAAACCAACTCTAGAAACCATGGAGAAATATTTGTACCATTATTTAATGATAAAATTATGGTTTCCACTGTTTGCTAATACTAAGGGATGATATTCTGTAATACTTTGTTATTTTGTATTGTATGATAGATGTTACCTGAACCAGCGGGGTGGCCACTGAAAACAGGATTAAAAAACTCATCCATGCACATTCAGTCTGTCAGTCGTCATATGTAACGGCCTGGAACAAATCAGGCGCAATGGGTCCTGTTCAGACAATCCACAACTAAGCCCTGCTGATTTACGGTTTACAAAACTCGCATAATTTCTTGCCTGTTATAAATCATAAGTAGCGAGTCATCCCATCTTGACGTCTACAGTGTATACAAAATGTCGAGTGGTGGGAAAAGATAAATTAACTTCTTAAATCAGAGAACGATTTAATTTAGTGTATTCTTGCAGCCTCTATGCGATGTTATTAACCTTAAGGATTGCAAACGACATCACAAGCACTGTCAGTTTCCTCACTTCCACTCCACTCGTCCCCTCCCACTCCACTTTCCACCAACCTTTAAAAATGTGATGACGTCTGAATAAACCCCCGCCTCCCCTGTGTGGCTGGTGTCCTCCTGCCTTAGAGAGAGAGAAAAAAAAATCATCTTCATTTCCTTTTTTTATGAGTATTAAGAGTCCGAAAGGTTATAATAGAAAGATAGGATGATTGTTTGACTGGCTATTTGACAGAGACACTTCGCGGAAATGTGGGAGTTAATGTTGAGAAAGAGAGAGGGGGGGGGAGCCGAGTAAAGTTGCCTGACGATATCAAGCATAAACTACAGGAGCACTCAGTGGAGCGCATCCGTCCGACAAGGGCAACGTAATTTCCAAACCACTCTTCGTAATGGGTTGTGTTTGCTCATCGCTGATTTGGGTTTCTCAAATAAAGTTTACCGCATCCAGAATCTGTAATGCGATTAGGATCGGTTCCAGAAGTTAATCGATTGATCCCTGTGACATGGGCTATCTACCCATGAACTTTGCTCCATATCTCTCTTTTAGCTTTTGAGTAATCCTGCTAACTGACAAACTAACAAACTAGAAAGCGCTCAGAGGGCGAATACCTCCACCAATGCCATTGCATTAAAAAGGATGATCCAGGTCCGGATCTGCCCCCGCATTCATTCATTTCTTCCTTGTCACGTAGGCCACCCTTCCACACAGTTTCATCAAAATCGGTTCATAACTTTTTGGGTAATCCCGGATCCGGATCTGTGAATATAGGAATAGGATCCGGATCTGCCACAAAATTTAATCAGTTCTTTCTTAGTCCTTGGCCCACCTTTCCACAAAATTTAAGTGAAATTCATTGAGAACTTGTGGAGATATTGTGCTGGATACTCCGGATCCACATGAGGATCCGGCTTAAAATCTAATCATTTCTTTCTTGGCCAATGGCCCACCCTTCAATAAAATTTCATCGTAATCCGCTCATAACTTTTTGAGTAATCTTGCTAGCAGACAAACAAACAAACGTGGAGTAAAACATAACCTCCTTGGTGGAGGTAACAAACAAACAGGAGTGAAATAATACTCTCCTTGTCGCAGAGAAATATAGAAAACGTTTAACATAATTATACTCACACCTGCAAGCAAACCCACCACTGCCTCTTACTTTTACCCTGCTGAACAAAACAAGGATACAGTTTAATACCTCCTCCAAAGGGGTTATGTTTTAGCCTACAGTTGTTTGCTTGTATGTCTGTTAGCAGGATTACTCAAAAAGTTATGAACAGATTTTGATGAAATTTTATGATAGGGTAAGCAATGGGCTAAGGAAGAAATGACTGACTTTTTTTGCGGATCCGGATCAGGATCCGGAGTATGCAGCATTAAATCTCCAAAAGATCTCAATGAATTTCAATTATATTTTGTGGAAAGGTGGGTCATTGACCAAGAAAGAATTAATTAAATTTGAAGGGGGATCCAGATCCGGATCCCATATCCACGGCGCGGATCAGGATCCTTTTTAATGGCAATGGCATTGGCGGAGTTATGCGCTCTGTGAGTGCTTTTTATTCAACTTTAATATTATAAATCTGACAGGCGACATGATAAACGTTATTTCCATCAGTCCTCATCCTCCTAACCCAAACCTATCCCCCCCCCTGTCTCTCTCTCTTCTCTCTCTCTCTCTCTTTGTTTCTAATCTCTCTCTCTCTCTCTCATATCTTTTTCAAACATTGTATCGTAGTAAAATACAGAGCATTTACGAGAACACTGATGGGCCAATGACTAATATTAAGCTGAATAAAATCGTCTGGGGTGTTCTGGGATGGAGTGATAGTTAACAGTATTTCCATTAACTCACACTGTTCTTTTCCCAGTTAACTCCAGGGGATTTTATTCAGCTTAGAGTAAGGCACAAGAGCCACAGGGTCAGTCAGCTCAAAGAAAGCCTCCTCTACAGAAACAATTAATAGATACTGATTCTTATCCTTTAACAACCAGATATCATCTTCATCATCAGCATCAGTATCACCAACTCCCCTTACTCAAGCGTCAGTGTTATAATGAAGTAAAAATTCTGCGACACGGGAAGTTGAGCGTCGTTGTGCTTGAACTTGTGTTAGTTGTTGTGAGAGATGCGACCTGGAGAGTTTGATATTATGAGAGACAGACAGACAGACAGAGAGATGGGCGAAGAGGGGGAGGGCTAGACAAAGACGGATGAAACAGAGTATCATGTGTGTGTGTGTGTGTGTGTGTGTGTGTGTGTGTGTGTGTGTGTGTAATACATTATCTCATCTATGACTGATACTATTTGAATCAGAATTAGGACATACGTTGTTTGTGAGTCTGGGACGAAGCAGTTAGGTTAACTACAGATCGGTCAGTGGTAAAAGGTCTTGGGTGAGGGTCAAAGGTCAGTGTGCGGCGTTATCTCATTAATGCCTCATCCCATTAGCATCAAAATTCACACATACACTGTGTGTCGTGATGGGAAGAATGGAATCCATATTGGTGCAGATCAATTAAATAACAAGGTCGTTGTTAAGGTTAAGGTTCGGCCGGTGTGTCGTTCTGTTCTCCAACTCCACCCATTTGTTTGTTACGTATTTCTGTCCTCCAGGGTATTGGTGTTCCTCTCTGAGAATGATTTGTGTTCATCCCTTCAGCCCCTCATAAATAGTTACTTTTTACGCTCAAATAATGTATGCTTATCTTTTAAGTTATAATATGTTAATCCATCCAGCAGGTTTTTATATAATCTTACCCTGCAGGATATTCAGTGTCATTGTGTCCTTATCTCTTTGATAAACAACGATTTTTTTTCTATCTCAAAACGATCTTTCGACTTTCCGAAATAAATGAAGGATTATATGGAGCTTTCAATAGCCCCTTCATTGTTAGTATGTTCTCTTAGGCATAATAAAATCGTCTAGTAACAGCAAGATAGAACAGAAATGACGTTCAGTGGATGAGGGAGTTAAGGCTATGATACGTAAATCCTCCCCTCAGGGCGTTCCATTGTAACTCGGTTATGTTTATGTATTTTTCCTTCCTACCTTCAGACAATGTTATTCAACTTTGTCACAGTTTTGAAGTGGATGATATTCTACGTAACTCTACCCCTCTGTCTGTATAAGTAATTTTGTTCTTAAGGCTCCTATCGGCTGTCTTTCCCTGTGTCTCTAACTCATCCTTAGAGTAATTCAGTTCTCCCTTCAGGACAAGATTTCATTAACCATTTCTGTTCAGGTACGTGATCTATTTTATTCTTGCTGCTACCAAAGAATTCGGCTCAGCTCAGGAGGGGTTTCTCGAACTGAAAAGGGCATATAAAGCCTTCACTATATTCCATAGGTGAACAACATCGTATCAAGGTATTGTATCAAGTATAAGGAAATACGTTTTCTGACTTAAGGGGCAAATAATATAATCTCAGTTCACTGCTCAACAGAGTTTATATAATGTAAACTGCTGGGGGAAATGGCTACTGAACTAAACTGTAAATCAGCGGGGCCTGGTTATTGATGATTTGAAATTGCTTTGGTGTAGGCCATTACACACAACAGTTGACAAAATGAATGTGAGTAAATGATTTAGAAGGGGCATGAAATGAACCGAATGGAGTAAACCGTATATTAGCTGGACCTAGTTAAAGACTGTTCAATCCTGCCGTGCTGTAGATCATTAGGTGCATCAGAAATTAGGGCATAAATTTAGGAGCTTATTTTTTCCCTCAGAATTTAGGTCTTAAAAATGAATTACGGAGATGAGATCATGCATGGAGTTTAGTATGAACGATGCGTGAATTTAAATCATATACTGATACAAAATACTTCAACGTTGCGATAAACCTTTTATAGTACAGCAAGGTGTTAAAGCTGTCCAAAAAGCAGAGCCTGGCATTCATTGGAGTAAACTGTAGCACCAGTTGAGCTGGGCGATACTCCCTAGGTGGATGGAAAGCTGATGACAGGGAGAACTGGAGCTCCCGTTTCATCAGCCCTCGGGACTAGTTTCTGGCCATCCCCCTTTCCTGAGACTTTTCAGTGTTTCGGCAACACAGAGAGTAGGCCAGCATGCTCACCAGTACAAATTGCTCTAACTGTCGACACCAAACTACATGCACATTCCACAGCATGCTTACTATTCACAATCATATAAAAGAAAGAGACTGCAGAAGGCAAGGATGGTGAGCGTGGACCGTCATTAGTGGGCCTGATGGCCGAACGAGTGTGCAAGTCCACATCATTCCCGTGGCAGCAAAATTGGACGTCCTGTGGCGGTTTGTTCTACGTCCGTGTCGTCGTGCGATAAGGGCTAGAAAGGGAAATAGAAGAAAAAAGGGAAGAGAGAGAAAAAATAAACCTACAAAGAGAACGAGAATAATGCAAGTAGGAGGAAAGTGGCCTAGTCAGCTCAGCACATTGGCTCCATCTTATCACCGAGCATCTGACATATAGTTCATTTTACGACAAACAGATGGCACTGGCAGGGAATCGTCCTTGGATTAGGATGCAAATTGCTTGTTGTAAACTAGAGGTCCGTGTTAACTGATGGTGATGATCGATCTTGTCTCTGTCCTGCACCGCTTTGGGTCTGACTGTAAAACTTGGTTCCATCACTGCTGCATGACCAGACAGACAACGCTGATATGCAGAAACACTAAAGCTATTTCTATTT
>JAGKTI010002180.1:14417-34857 GCA_018397915.1 Birgus latro | reverse complement strand
TTTTTTTTTTTTTTTTTTTTTTATGTGTCCGACTCTGGGCATAGGCTTCACAGCCTGCTATCAAGGCCCAGTCGTCCTCCTACAATCTACATGTCACCACTTCGGCGCTTAACACCCACCGTCCATATTGAATACATGCTAGAGCTGTCTCATACAGGACTGGTGTATTGGTATTAGCGGGGTCATTTTTACGACATGTCGGCGGGTCTTCTGGTAGATCAGTAAAGCCTGATTTAATGAAATTCAAATCCTTAAACTGTTCCCTGCACCAACGAGGATTCGAACCTGGGTCCCACGGGACCGCAAGCCAACTCTCTACCGATCGAGCTACCGCCATTCGGACCATGTTTCCCGCTTGTTCATCATTGTTCTGGGTACACGTTGCCAGCACTTGTTCCAGCACACGTGTGGATGCGCATTAATAGTTATGGTGCTATTATACTTTTTTATGCAGGAAAGAAGGAACCAAAGGCCAAGAGCCCGCAAATCGTTCCTTCCAAGGAAAGACAAAAACAATACAAAAGAGAGCCAAATTCAAGATCCGTTCATTTCGAGATGCCTACACACACTGAGTTTGAAAAACTGGAGATCATAGGAAGTAGGAAATACAGACAGAGGCAGACAGTTCCAGAGATGACCTGTTAACTCTTGCATTAGAGAGTTGGACAGAAAAGGGATGAGAGTTTGTTGCTAGACGGGTGCTAAGCACCCGTCGTAGAGGTGGAGGGATACAAGCAGTCAGTTCAGAGAAGCAGCGACCATTGAGGTAGCGAAAGAAAAGAGATAAAGATGCAACAGTGTGGGGAAGAGACAGAGGTTGAAAGGAGCCAGTAAGAGGAGGAGAGTTAATGAGGCGAGAAGCCCTTGACTCCACCCTATTGTGAAGAGCTGTATGTGGGGAGCCTTCCCACACATGAGAGTTGTACTCTACACAGGGGCAAATAAAACCCGTGCATAAAGTCAACAAATGTGCAGGAGTAAGGAAGGTATGGAGTCGGGTTAACACACCTAATCTCTTCGAAGCAGATTTTACATGAAATGGAATATGATCTTTCCAAGATAGGTCCCGAGTGAATGAAATCCCAAGCATGTTCAAGGATGATGCAGGATTAAGCTGGATATTATCAATTATTAGTGGGTACGCCTGTGGAAGACTGTGTCGGGTTGATGGGTGTAAAAATTGAGATTTTGATGCATTAAAAAAAACAAGATTATTTTTACCCCAGCCAGAGATACGAGCCAAGTCAGACATTAGGTGTGCCATAGCCTCATCCCTTTTTTGTTGAAGTTACTGCTGAGATGGACGTTGCGATAACCGAATGGAAAGGTGAAGGGTGGAATCATCAGCGTACGAATGGATAGGGTTAGATGTACAGCTTAGAAGGTCTTTGATGAATAATAGGAAGAGAGTTGGTGATAGGACAAAGCCCTGAGGAACACCACTGTTGATAGATCTAGGAGAGGAACGATGGTCGTGTACAACAGCAGCTATAGAATGACCAGAAAGAAAACTATAGATGAATGCACAGACAGAAGGAAATTAAAGATTTATGCCAGACTCGATCGAAAGACTTTGAGATGTCAAGTGCAATGGCAAAGCTTTTGCCAGAATCCCGAAAGGAGGATGACCAGGAGTCTGCACGCAGGTGAGAAGATCGCCAGTGGAGCGTCCCTGACAGAACCCAGACTGATCATCAGATAGAAGGTTGTGACAGGAAAGATGCTTTAAAATTTTTCTATTAAAAATTGACTCGAAAAACTTCTGAGAAACAGGATGTTAAATAAATTGGACAAGAGTTAGAGGATTGGGAATGGTCACCCCTCTTTGAGACTGGCTGAATGAGAGCAAACTTCCAGCAAGAAGAAAAGGTACAAGTTGAAAGACAAAAGCGAAAGAGTTGACCTATGCAGGGTGTAAGCACGGAAGCACAGTTCTTGAGGACAACAGGAGGGACTCCAACAGGCCCATATGCCTTGTTAGCATTAAGGCCAGTGATAGCAGAAAATACATGAGCTGAAGAAATTTTAATATCAGCAATGAGGAAGTCAGTGGGGGGAAGTGATGGAGGAACAGCACCGGAATCGTCTAAGGTGGAATTGGAGGAGAACGTCCAAGGAAAGAGATCTGCTTTGTCAGTAGAAGAAAAAGCTACAGAGCCATCAGAGTGGAAAAGGGGAGGGAAGGATGATGAGGTAAAGTTGTAGAAAGGGTTTTGGCAAGGTGCCAGAAGGAGCGGGAAGAATTCGAGTTGGAGAGTTGAGAGCATTTAGTATGGATGGAATTATTTTTAGCAGAGCAAAGAACAGACTTAGCACAATTCCGGGCAGAAACATAAACAAGATATGATTCAGGGATGGGCTGGCTATGGTACCTTTTATAGGCCCGCTTTTTGTTGCGGACAGCATTAGAACAAGAGTGATAAAACCAAGGCTTTCTTGCATTAGTCAAAGGATGTGAGATGGGATTGTAGGCTTTCATGCTCGAGAGACTATCCTCCGCAATGTGTAAAGCACACTCAGATGGCTCCCGGCCATGGATCCAATAATCATTCCAGGGAAAATCAGAAAAGTACTGCTTGAGGGTGTCCCAATCCACAGCTCCTAAGTGCTACAGTCAACGTTTCTTGTGGGAGGTCCACAGGCCATACCAGAGTGATAGAACAGGTCAAGGTAAAAGGTTATGATCGGAGGAGCCCAACGGAGAGAGAAGATTAACAGCGTAAGCAGAAGGGTTAGTTGTAAGGAAGAGGTCAAGCATGTAGGCTGTCTTTCCAAAGCGGTCAAGGATACAGGTAGGATGCTGTACAAGTTGCTCTAGGTCATTACGGATAGAAAAGATGTAGGCTTGCTCACCAGGTGGATCAGTGAAAGGAGAGGAGAGCCAAAGGTGGTGGAGAACATTATGGTCACCTAGAATGGAGATTTCAGAGAAAGGAGAAATGGAAAGAATGTGTTCCATCGTAGTAGAAGTAAGATAATCAAAGAATTTTTCAGTCAGTAGAATTAGGAGATAATTAAATAGTGCGAATATATTTAGTCAGAGAATGACAGGGAAGCCAAAGCCAGAGAGTAGAGAATTCAAAAGAGTCAAGTTCAAGAGCACGAGAGCAAGATAAGTCGTCGCGTACATATATGCAACAGCCACCTTTGGCTTTGAAATGAGTATAGAGAAAGTAGGAGGAAACAGAAAGGGATTTGCTGTCAGTTGCCTCAGTCAGCTGAATCTCTGTCAGGAAGAGAAGGTGAGGTTTAGAGTTTGACAGAGAGAAACTTAGAGGGAAGGCGTGAATGTTGCAGAAATTAAGAATAAGTAAGTCAGACAGTGGTTGCAGGCAACTCGCTGAGTCGTCACCAGGAGAGAGGCGGATGGGGGCATTTATGTTCCCCCCCCCCCGGGGACTCCGAGGCCTGGGAATTCTGTGCCTTTTATTAAATTTTGAAAAGGGAGTTTAGTGTATAATGTGCATGTAGTTTGGTGTTGATAGGTAGAGAAACTTGTACAGGAGAGCATGCTGGCCTACTCTCTGTGTTACTGAAGCACTGGAAAAGTTCAGCATAGAGGGATGATCATGAACTAGTCCCAGTGGATGATAAAACGGGATCTCCAGCACTCCCTGTCATCACCTTTCCATCCACCTTGGGAGTCCTGTCCTGCTCGACTGGTGCTACAGTCTACTCCACATTTGTTCCAGCGCACGTGTAGACGCGCCCTTAATGGTTATGTTTCTGATATCATTTGTTCCAGCATAAGTGTTGACGTGTGTTATCATTTGTTCCTGTACACGTGTGGACGCACTTAATGTTATTGGTGCTGTTATCAGAGCGAGTGAGACGAATTATTATTGTTGTTTATTGTTGTTTTTGTTGTTGTTCTTCCCCTTTTCTTGGTCTTACTGTTGTTGTTGTGTCCCCCAGGTTCATCGGTGGACCCGGTGAACTGCAGGCTGAATTCATCCTTCCCTACCAGTCACCATCCTACTTTCGGGGGATAGAGAAGAAGATGAGGGTCCCTTGTATATCTGGGCAGCGTATCCACTTGTCTGTATCGGTGCCACCACGTGAAGGCGTCACTTTTTAACACCAGGGAGCATACAAGGTGTTTGGTGTTTAGTTTTTTACACCCGCGCGAGAAACAGAGAGGGGGTGTAAGTGTGTCCGATTTATCTGTCTGTTTGTATATACTGTATGTATGTGTGTCTGTGTATGCGTGTCTATATATGTTTATACATGTATGTATGTATGTCTATATGTATGTATATATGAATGTTTGTATGTATGTATATAACACTTACAGTATAAAGTATTAGGCAATAGGAGCTTCCTAACACCTCTTCCTTAGTGATTTACCCTGGCAATAGGAGCTTCCTAACACCTCTTCCTTAGTGATTTACCCTGAATACATGATCTCAGTGCACCCATGTATTTAACTGACGCAAACTACATCGATAAAAAGATAATAATTAACAAGACAATAAACAAGGTAAATAATAATTAAGGTAAATAATAAGGTAAATAAATAATTAACGAAGTAATAATTAACAAGATCATTAGCCAGAATAAATCGCTAGGGATGAGATGTTAAGATGCCTTGTATGTCACTGTAACTACGAGCCTTTGCCACGTACAGAGAATGCTGTACGTGACCCTACATGTGACCTGAGGGGGTAGAGGTAGAGGTAGACGAGGGAATACAGGTAGATGAGGGAGTACAGGTAGATGAGGGGTAGAGGTAGATGAGGGAGTACAGGTAGATGAGGTAGAGGTAGATGAGGGAGTAGAGATAGATGAAGTAGAGGCAGATGAGGGAGTAGAGGTAGCTGAGGGGGTTGAGGTAGATGAGGGGTAGAAGTAAATGAGGAGGTTGAGGTAGATGAGGGGTAGAGGTAGATGAAGGGATAGAGGAAGATGAGGAGGTAGGGGTAGGTCAGGGGGTAGAGGTAGATGAGGGAATATATGTAGATGGGGAGAATAGAGTCTGATACGGGGGATAGAACAGCCAGAAGACACCGGGCTCTCAGTTGCTCAGTTTCTCTCTGCCAGTGGTGGGTGGTGGTGGTAGTGGCGGCAGAGGTTGTGGTAGTGGTGGTGGCTGTGGTAGTGGTGGTTGTGGTTATGGTGGTGGTGGTTTTGGCGGTGGTGGTGGTGGTTGGTGGTGGTCGTAGTGGTGGTGGTGGGGGTAGTAGTAGTGATGGTGGTAGCGATGGTGGGTGACGGTGTTGGTGGTCTGGTGGTGGTAGTGGTTGGAGTGGTGTGTGGCAGTGGTGAGTGGTGGTTGCGGTAGTGGTGCTTTTTGTGTAAAGAAGAAGGAGCCAAAGGCTGAAAGCCAGCACGATTGTACCCTTGAGGAAAAAAAAAACATAAGAGACAGCCCAATTCAAGATCTGTTCATCTCGATATGTCTGGACACACTGCAATTTTTGGAAGACTGGAGGTCATAATCAGTTGGAAATACAGACCTAGGAAGACATTTCCAGAGTTGATATGTTGCATACATGAAGGACTGGGAGTAAAAATTAACTCTTGCATTAGGGAGTTGGGCAAATAAAGAGATGAGAGTTTACTGCTAGACGGGTGCTATAATATCCGCCGAAGTGGTGGAGCGATGCAAGCAGACAGTTCAAAGAAGTAGTGGCCATTGAAGAAGCGATAGAAAAGAGATGAAGATGCAACAGTGCGGTGAAGAGACAGAGATTGAAGGGAATCAGTATGAAGAGGAGAGATAATGAGACAAAACCATTCGACTCCACCTTGTTGAGAATAAGTGTATGTGGGAAGCCTTCCCATACATGAGAGTTGTACTCTACACAAGGGAGAATAAAATCCATGGAAAAGGCAACATCTGTCCAGAGGTAAAGAAGGCAAGGAGTAGGCAAGGCATTCCCAATCTCTTGGAAGCATATCTACCTCGCCCGGGACCGAGTATGGCGAGGTATTCCTTTTGATCGAGTTACTTGTTTTTTTCTTTGTTTCCTTTGATTGTTGCCAACATTACGGATAAACGGCTGAATGAAATTACATGAAACTATTTGGGCAATGGTCGGAAAAGAAAGTGGTAAAATTTTGGAGGTAATCAAATGACCTTGAAATGTCAAAATCAAGGTCACGGATTTTCAGAGGACTATAGATTGAAACAGGCTGAAGACAGATATTTACTATTATCATCATACAGGAATTTCCATAAGGGCTCCATTTGGCATCAAGGCTTCTGACCTTGTGTGACCAAGAATGGTAAATGTCCAGGTCAAGGATATTCAGGGGGCTATGATTGAAAACGGGCTGTAGATAGATGTTTGCTATTGTTCAGCATATAGGTAGTCCCATATTGGCTTTTAATTGGTGCCATGACCTTTGACCTTAAGTGGTCTTGAAAGGTCAAACAAGGTCACGGATATTCAGGGGGCTATAACTCGAAACGTTGAAGATAGAGAGATATATAGTATCATCAACATAATAATAGGAAGTCCCATGTTGGTTTCTAATTGGTATTATGACCTTTGACTTTAACCCCTCCGTGGACGAGGGTGTGGAATTTTCCGTGCACCCCAGGCGTGGGGGCCATTTTCTGAAGTTTCGAAAATCGATTTTTTTTACTTGCACTATCGAAGAGATAGTTCAGACGCACTTAACAGTGCAAATCCCACTTCCTACACCCATTCTGTGGCTTGCAATGGAGCGCGAAAGTTGCAGAAATATCGGCAACCGACATCCGCCGCCGATACGTGCTGCCACGGTGCAACTTCGCAGGCATTGTTTTTTTTTTTTTCAAAACAATACGAATGATGCTGAAATGATGCGGATATATGAGCTATGATGATATCGAATGATTTCAGTACATAATATGTTAAGAATGGCTGAAAATATATATATATAATTTTTCACCTTTTTGATATAAAATATGTTTATGGTAGTTTCGAGTTATTTTTTTACGTTATTGTTGTGCCCATGCTTGGAAAAGGGAGTGAAAGAGTTGAATTTTCAGTCCTAAATGAGAAAACTGCATGTCCTCCAATGCTAGGCTCTCCCGCGAGAGATGAAAGTGGAGGGTTAGATCCGATTAGCAATACGGAAGTTGAGCCGTAACTTCCAGCTCATACACGACGTGCATGGCTAAAACTATAATCGTAATGCAGTTTCAGAACTACGAATAAGTCTAATTATTACGAGTACAGAGACAAAGCAGAAATCAATACGTTTACAGGCGATGGAAAACGTATTTTTTCCATGATAACATATTCACCTTTATCATTTTAGCTTGTTACACTTGCAATATATGTTGCTGTCTTGTAAACAGGGTGGTTGTGTGTGTTTTGCAAGGGAGGAAAAAGATTATATTTTCTCTCTCGGTCGAGATAATGGGTGTAACAACGTGTTTTTAGGCATGGCCACGAGCGAAAAAATCATACATCTACTACTCATGGCAGCAGGTAGTGAAGTGAGAGTCTGAGATAGGATACGTGAGAGGGTGAACTAAAGGTCAGTCTCATCTTCCAGATGTTCGTTCACTTCCCAAAAGTTTACACAGTTTTCTGCAAGTCGCACTCCATCGAATGATCCAAACCATTACAACAAACCTGAGCAAATAGGTGAAGATACCAAGACAAAAATGTATTTTTCACTTATTACCATGTCTTTTTTGTTTGTGCCTGTATTAGTTCATAATCATAAACAGGTGGGTGTGTGTTTTACAAAAGAGGACAAAGGTGATATTTTCTGCCTGGGTCGAGATAATGGGTGTAGTTATGCTTGTTTAGGCATGGCTGGGAGTGAAAAAATCGAAAATCCACTCATCGCAGCAGCAGGCTCTGAACTGCTTGATGGGGTGTATGGGAGTGTAATGTAGGTCAGTCTGAAGACATTCAGAATGTTCATTCACTTCCAAAAAATGTTTGCAGTTCTTTATAGGCCATGCTCAAATGACGCCAGCGGCCATTTATTGGTTAAGCGTCATTCAACGCCAGCAGCCACGGGGGAGTTAAGACACCTTAAAAAGTCAAACTCAAAATCACGGATATTCAGAGGGCTATAACTCGATACTGGTTGATGATAGAGATATTTACCATTACCGACATACAGGAAGTCTCATATGGGCTCTCTTTTGGCACCATGAAATTTGGTTTTGCGTGGTCAGGCGAGATTTGGTGTGCCTGGCACAAGTTGTTTACAGCATAGGCAATATGATTGTTCCAAGATTTATCCCTTGAAAATGAAACCCCATTTTGTTCAAACATGGTGGAGAAGTGGGTGGGATACTGTAACAAAAAATAGAGGATACTCATGCAGAAGGTTTTGTTGAGCTGAAAGATACAAGAACTGAGTTTTTGATGCAATGAAAACAACAAAATTAGTATCTCCCCCATCAGAAATATGAGCCAAGACAGACATTACATGTGCCACAGCCTCATCCCACGTTTGTTGAAGTAACTGCTGAGATTGACACTGCGAGATGCGGATGGAAAGGTCAAGGGTTGAGTCATCAGCATCTGACCAAATAGGGTCAGATGTACACACGATCAAAAAAGTATCATGCAGGAGGGGTACGATGATAGCTGAAATGATCATTATAGCTTGTGTAGTCTTTGGAAAATTATCATCTGAATATGCTCCCAGTAACAATATCAACCACAAAATGTCACAAGAAACCTATCTATAACATACGTATGTCAGCATGTTTGACAACATAGGAGAAAAATCATCAAACATTTTTCGGGTCCATCGTCTATGGCGTCAAACTGTTTCGGGCCAAATGTGCACCGATACTTTTTTGATCGTGTATACAGCTTAGTAGATCATTGATGAATAATTGGAAGAGAGTTGGTGATAGGATAGAGTCCTGAGAGACATCACTATTGATAGCCATCTACAACTGAAGCTATAGAACAGAAGAGTGCAATGGCAAAGCTTTCGCCGAAGTCCAGAAAGGAGGATGACCAGGAGTCTGAAAATAAGGTGCGAAGATCGTCAGTTGAGCTGCCTTAACAGAACCCATCCTGTCAAACAGAAAGACGTTGTGATACGAAAGGTGCTTAAAATATTTTGTTAAGAAAAGATCCAAAAACTTTAATAATACACGTAACTGAAGCAATTGGGCGATAGAAGGCTGGGAAGGGTCACCATATTTTGGAACAAGCTGAATGAGAGCAAACTTACAACAAGAGGAAAGGGACAAGTTGACAAACAATAGCAAATGAGTTTACCTAGGCAGGGTGTAAGCATAGAAGTACAGTTCTTGAGAACAAGAAGAGGGGCCCCATCAGGCCCACGTACCTTGTTAGTATTGAGGACAGTCATGGCAGAGAACACATCCTTTTTAAAAAAATTTAATGTCAGCCATGAGGAAGGCAGAAGGGGATGGAGAGTGATGGTGAAACAGCACCAGAATCGTCTATGATGGAACTGGAGGAGAAAGTATGGGCGAAGAGTTCTGCTTTAGCAGTAAAGGAAACAGCTATAGAGCCATTAGAGTGGAAAAGAGGACGAATGGATGATGAAACAAAGATGTTAGAAAGGATTTTGGCAAAGTGCCAGACAAAACAAGAAGAATCTGAGCTGGAGAGTTCAGAGCATTTAGCAAGAGTGAAACTATTTTAAGCAGAGCAAAGGACAGACTTAACATGATTCCAGGCAGAAACATAGAAGAAATGAAATTCAGGGGTATGTTTGGCCCCAGTACCTTTTATAGGCTTTCTCCTTGTTGTGGACAACATTAGAACAAACTTGATTAAACCCTTTTTTTTGTTATTAGTCATAGGGTAAGAGAGAGGAATGTATGCTTTCATGCCCGAGAGTATAACCTCCAACATGCGGAAGGCACACTCAGAAAGCTCCCGACCATGGAAGCAATGATCATTCCAGGAAAAATCAATGACATACTTCCTCAGCACCTCCCAGTCAGCAGCTCCAATGTGCCATAGTCATTGCTTCTTATCACATATAGGTCATAAGGTTGTGGTTGGAAGAGCCGAATGGAGAGAAATGATTAACAGCATAAGCTAAACAATTACTTGTAAGGAAAAGGTCAAGTACGTCTGAACTCTCTCCATGGCGGTCAGGGTTATGGTTCGGATGCTGTACAAGCTGCTCTAAGTCATTAAGGATACAAAAGATGTTGGCTTCTTCACTAGGTGGATCAGTGAAAGGAAAGCCAAAGATGGTAGTGATCATTGAAATTACCTAAACTGGAGATTTCAGGGAGAGGAGAAATTGATAAGACGTGTTCCATCTTGAAATTAAGATAGTTAACCCGCCATGTGCTGGCCGATTAGGGACCTTCATGGCACCCCAGTTCTGGCCAATTTTCGACTTTTTTTGCTAGATAGGTTAGGAATGATGAGAAAATATGGAGAACAACCATGAAAGTACTCATAGAAGCCTAAAAGGTAGATATTAAGGTCGATTCTCTTTCGGCAAGCGGCTGAAATGTTTTGAGTAACACCCATATACGTCATCAGCCGCCGATGACACCCAGTGATTTGAGTTAGATCGTTTTCTTCATGGGTAAGTATCCCGAATGTCCATGCGACAGTCTCGGAAGGTTCATAGATGATGTGGGATCTGTCATAATTATGTACTGAGGCACATTACGACATTCGATTGAGCGAGTGGCATTTTTCTGATAATGTTTGTATTTTTGGATTTGCTAGTTTTCACACAAGTGTTTTCCCACATATATATAGTTTACATTTGCATCTTTTTTTCGCACAGCAGATTTTTCTTGCACATTGTACTCATGCTGTGTGTCTTTTCTCAGACACACAAGACTCATTACTTAAATTATAAATGATATACTGTAGTTATCAATATGAAATCACTTACACTAATTTATATATACATTACAGTAACACTCGTAGGCATCTTTTTCTCACATAACACAAGTTTCTGACACTTAGAAGTGCAGGAGTGTGTGATATTGCTCAAAACATAGGATTAGCCTAGCACAGCCCCATGTCACACTTCACAAACTGATGTTGGAGAAGAGAACGATTTGCAATATTAGCTCTATTAGCTCCCTCGTAAAAAAGAAAAAAAATCTTTAAGACATCAATTCTCCTTGAGGTGGGAGTAAGCTCCTGCACACTATGAACTGCCATATCACCGCCTGTGAGGGGATGAATGATGAGAACGAAATTGCTCCCATCTTCCCAATCCCACATGACTTCATCCCCTCCCTCAGTTTCACCTCGTCACCAATGGGGCCACTTGCTTTGCAGTCGTCAGGATGGGAAGGAAATTTGGCAGTAGGTTGGGGAGGAGGTTGGGGAATAGACCTTGCCTCCTCACTTTCCCCATGACTCGCACTTTTCTTCATTCTGCCTTTTCCCTTCCCTTTTACTTTACCTTTCGCTCCTTCCCCCACCGTTTGAGGCTGTGGGGAGGAAGTGCCGGGAAGGTGTGGGGAGGAAGTGCCGGGAAGGTGTGGGGAGGAAGTGGGGGGAGTGTGTGGGGAGGGAGTGCAGGGAGGTTCAGGTGTGGTGGAGGTGCTGGGTTGGGGAGAGGCAGCGCGGCGTGGGGCTGGAGGTGGCGGGTATTGTCACGCACCACGCAAATTGAACAAAGCACTGCTTACCTTGTACTTTTTAATAAATAGCTTTCCCTGAGGGATCCTTTCCACAGAGGCACCTGATGTTCACCTGAGGGGTCAGCCTCATTTTGCTCATAGTAGAGGAATCGACCATGGCACATGTGCGGCGTGATGAGATGGGAAGTGATGGTGGTGGTGGTGATGGTGCAGGGTGAGATACAGCCATGCAAACAGCCATGTACCTCGCCTTTCTTGGTGATGGAATCTCGTTCTCACTGCTTGACTCCGACTCAGGTTGGACGTTGTCTCGATCAGCAACATCATCATCAATGCGACAATCACTTTCTCCATCATAGGGGATGTTCAGGAGTTCATCAATCTCGTGTTGGGGAATACAATGCGCCATTGTGCTAACTCACTCACTGACAAAGTGGTGCTGAGTTGGTGGGGTAGCAGGCAGGAAAAGGGATGTGGTGATGACTCATAGCATGGGTATTAGGTCTAGACAGGTGTGAGACTATGCATAGCAATGATCTCCCACCAGTATTAAATTTTTGATTTTTGGAAAATATCTCAGTTCGATGACGTATGTATACATCGCTAGGATCTTGTGCGCATGCAGGGCCTGACGTATACAGTATATACGTCGATGGCACTGGGTAGGTTAAAGAATTGTTATTTCAGTAGAATCAGAGGATAAGTAAAGAGCACATATATATTTAGTTAAAGAATGACAGGAAACCCAAAGACCAAAAGTTGAGAATTCAGAAGACTGATGTTCAGGAACACGAGAGCAAGATATGTTGTGTACATATATATAACAGCCACCTTCGGCTTTTAAGTAAATATGGAGAAAGGAGGAGGATGCAGAGAACGGTTTGCTCTGAGTCTCCTCAGACAGCTGAATCTTGGTGAGGAAACAGGGTTGAGGATTAGAGGAAGAGATGTAGTTTTCAACGAAGAGAAAATTAGAGGAAAGGCTGCAAATACTGTAGAAATGGATGAGTCAGACAGTGGTTCCATGCATCACTCTTGGCCATCACCAGGAGAGTGGTGGATGGTGGGGGATTTTATGGTCTCTCTTTCTTGAGAATCCTTGGTAGCATGTTCAGATGCCATTTTTTCTTAATTTTAAATAGGAAATGTGATGTGTAATATGCATATAATTTGGTGATGACATTTAGAGGAAACTGTTTAGAAGGTTACGCTAGCCTGCTGACCTTCTCTCTGTCTTACTGAAACAATGAAAAAGTTCAGCAAGGGGCGCTGGTCAGGACTAGTCTCGAGGGCCAAGGAAACAGGGGGTTCCAGCTCTCCCTATTATCAGCTTTTCATCCACCGTTGTGGGTGGGGGTGATGGTGGTGATGGTGATAGTGGACGAGGCGGTGGTGGTGGTGGTGATATGAAGGTGGATGGGTAGTTGTGCGTGGGTAGTGGTGGTGGTGGTAGAATGGTGGGTGGGTAGTGGTGGTTGGGTAGTGGTCATGTGGTGGGTGGGCAGTGGTGGTGGTGTAGTTGTAGTATGTTGTTCCCTAGACAGTCTGCCTGAACAGATCAGAGTCCCTAACGAAGGCCACGGTCATGACCGGGCTTTCTCACAGAGCTCTCAAGAAGTGTATGTTGAGTTGTTAGTGCAGGCGATTGTGTGCAATGCAGTCTTTCATAATGTGCTTAATAATATGGGGTGCTGTATTGCATACTAGACAGGCATCAACGACGGAGTTACCCAGCCTCTTCTGACACCTCAAGAGGACTGAATGATGCCTACATCTCACCCTGGACAGCTGGACCCTGTCCTCTCGAGGGAGGTAGGATTGAGAAGGGTAGATATCAAGAGGCCTTGCATGCAACTGTGTGTTGTCTCTGAGTGACTGAACGGAGCAGCGAATGATATGAGCATGGATATGCTTCTGGAAGCTGGTTTGGGGCTTGTAAGGGGGTAGAGATGATAGTATTTGTGAGTGATATCTCGTGCTGGATATTGCTTTGAGGTTCCTTGGTGTGTGTGGATGTGCTGCCATGCAGTGTAGCGGATGGCGTGGATTTGTGGAGGCTGTGGCAAGAATTTGTGTGCCTCTCATGTCTAGATGACCCTTGACTCTGAGGACTTTGGTTTCTTGGTGTAGATGGTCTGTAGGTCTAGTAACTGTGCAGCCTGTGATTATTTTTATGGCCTTGTTATGTATGGTCTGTAGGGTGTTGTAATGGATTTAGTGAGGTTAGAAGCCGAAGCAGGGCTTGCATAATATTATTCATCACTGAACGTATATATTGTTTGTGTACTGTGGTGGTGGTTTCTTTGTTGTGTCCAAATGTTGTATGGGCAAGTGACCTTATGGAGTTCAGTCTTGGTGTTAATTTATTTTTAATGTTTGTGATGTGTTGTTTAAATGACATTGATGTATTTTACATTAAGGATTTTGTGTGTGTATGTGTGTGGTAGGGAGTGTTGTTTATGGTGAAGTGTGGAATGTGACTATGTTCTGCTGTTCAGTTTGTGAGACAGGTTACCGTAAATTTGGCTGAGGCTATTGTGAGTCTGTTTGTGGTGAACCATTCGTGTTGTGTTTTGAGGCAAGGCTGGAGGATGTGTGCGGCAATGTTTGCGTTTTGTGTGTACATGTAAGTGTTATGTCGTCTGCATTGGAAACTATGTGTATTTGAAGTGTGTGGGGTGTGGGTATGTTGTGCATGTATAGATTGAAGAGTGTAGGGGACAAAAACAGATCCTTAGGGAATGCCGTTTATGAAGTTTCTGATGTTCGATGACTGACCAGCAAATGTTACATGTGCACATCTGCCTGGTAAATAGTTTGCCAGACATATTTTTCTGCTATTGTGCATGTCTGTGTTGAATGTTTTGTTTGTGAGGTTGTGGCGTGGGATGGCATCAAGAGCTTTGCTAATGTCTAGTGTGGCTAGGAGTGTTCTGTGTGATGGCTTAACTAAATTGATGCCTTCAAAAATTCTTTGTGTAAGGTCTGTAAGAAGAGTGTTTGTGGAGTGCAGCAGCCTAAAACCATGTTTAGATTGGGCTAGGGGGATGTGTGGTGTTACTAATTGTAATACCAGTCGTTAAACGACTTTGGAGGGGGTGCAGAGGAATGTGATGGGGCGGTGTGAGGAAGCTAACGTTGGGTCTTTGTTGGGTGTGGGGATAGTGATGATAATACGATGCTTCCTTCTGTTGGGTAATATGTTGTGTGAGTGGTTGTAGTTTGATATGTTGGTGAGTGCTTGTATGCCTTGTTTTCCAAGATGTAAAAGTAGTAATCTAGTGAATAGAACATAGGTAGGTTGTCTCATTATAAGTCCCACATGAATTTCCGTAAGACCTCTTCATTAGCGATTTAATTTCCATATTACACCTAAACGTCTCATCGTGCTGCCTACTTCTTTTGTTTTTAACACCTGTGTATCTTGCATCAGTGACGTGTATGAGGATACTGAAGCATGATATACACAATAAATCGCCGAGTCAAAAGTGCTATGTAATCACCAAGGCAGCTACGAACTGAGGACACTGGAATAGCCACTTGAATGTAAGGAAAATAAGTTATAGTGAAGGTTACACACACACACGCACACACACACACACACACACACACACACACACACACACAATTACTTAAAGCTGTCCCTCTATTACAGAAGACGATGGCTTCTATACTCACTAAGATGGTGTGTTTGTCAGTCTTTGCTATCAACCTGTGTGACTGTGTACACCAATTATTGTGGATCCGCGAACACTGCAACGCGGCATGTCAAGTCCGGGTTTCCTGCAAGAACTCTGTTTTGGTTAGGCCTCCGTTGTCTACTTTTTTATCTGGCCAGGTTCCGAGCTTCTTCTAAGTGAGGCACATACTTCTACTACTACTACTACTACCACTACTACTACTACTACAAATACTAATAGTAATAATATTAATAATAATAATATTAATACCAGATACATCAAACTAAATTTACTACTGCCACAAATTCTGCCACTACTAGTCCGTCTACCACCACCTCCACTGCCACCACCCACCACCACCTCCACTGCCACCCACCCACCACTACCACCCACCCACCACTACCACCACCACTACCACCACCACCACAACCAACACTACCACCACCACCATCACTACTACCACCACCACCACTATCACCACCACCACAACTACTATTACCACCACCACCACCACTACCACCACCACCCGAGCCACCACAACCACCACTACCACCATCACCATCATCCCAATCACCACCACCACCGCTACCATCACCACCACTGCCACCACCCTCCACCACTACCACCACCTTTACCACCTCTGCCAACACCACTACCACCAACACCGCCACCATCACTACTGCAAACACCACCACTGCCACCACCACCACCATCACCATCACCACCACCAACAACAACACCATCGCCATTACCACCACCACTGCCACCACCAACACGATCGCCATTGCCATCACTACCACCACCACCAGCAATGCCACCAACACCACCATCAAGACCTAGAGCGGTGGCATCTACGTCGTGGCTCAACCCCCCAGAAACCGTCGAAGTGAAGGAGGAGGACAGCACTGGGACCAAATAAGCGCCAAACCCTCAGCCCTTCACTGGGGCCGAGAACCTGGGACTGGGAGTGGCTTCGGTTGCCGGGCCAGTACCATCTCTCAACACAACACATACAACAACACTGTGTTTTCAGCACCAAAAATGACTCTCCGGCGGTCATTTCTCGAAGACTTCTAGTCGGTGGCATCGGGTGCAATCCATGACCCATCAACAAATACATATGACCAACATGCTCAAAACCCATCACTTCGAGTCGACAAACAAAGGGTGCAGTTCAGTGCAGTTCCTGCAAGAACTGGACCCATTTTACCTGCACAACACTTGCATCCAGAGAACATTACACAAACACGACCTCTCTTTATGCTCCTTCCCCCCACCGTCTAACCCCCCACCAGCAGGGCCGGATTTACCAATAGGCCAAGTAGGCCATTGGCCTAGGGCCCACTGGTATCTGAGGGCCCACTGAAACTAATTTGTCGCGCAGTGTGCCAGCGTATAAGCTTGTTTCACGTGTACACTGAGTATTTCATTATACAATATATACACAATCATAAGGGCCCCTGAACAATAAGAATAGGGTCCGGGGTATGGGGCCCATGTACAATAAGTATAGGCCCGTAGTGGTCTTCAACAGGTGGGCCATGGTCCACTGGCGGGCCATGGGGTTGTTCTCAGGTGAGCCACAGACTAGGCCCTATAGTAAAATGAAGAAAACAAGATAAAATAAGATAATACAAAAATTTATATCATTTTTTAAATGTCCGTGTCCAACCATCGATCGATCTGTCTATCTATTTATCCATCTAACTATCTATACATACTTATATCAGTGGGGGCCCACTGATATATTTGGCCTGGGGCCCACAAGTAGGTAAATCCGGTCCTGCCCACCAGCCCCACTCTTACTTCCTCCACACCTCCTCAGCCTAATCCACCAATCCTTCCCACACCATCCAATCCCCCAACCCCTCCCATTCCACCCCAGTCTAATCCACCCCATCCCTAATCTCTGTTACAACCTTCTCCTATCCCGTCCCCTCCACCTCCTCTCCCCATACCCCGTGCTGCAACTCCTAACACATCGTACACACAATATTAATATTCTTCAAATAAACAAAGACGGCATAAACACCAAAAAAAAGAACCCACACAATTCATCAAACAACAAAACATACACACTGCCATCTTACAAGAATCAAAACTGAGCAGAACACAAAAAACACCTACATTTCACAGTTTCACCATCGTTAAACAAGACCGAGCTGACGGTCGTGGCGCTGGACTCATCACCTTAGTACACCAATCCATCAACTTTTCAGATAATACAGTAGTGCACAACCAAAACCACTTCTCCCCCCACATGACACCACAACAGAAATAGTCAATTAAAATGCGCACTGGTAACAAATAACACATAACAGTTACAAGTAAATAGATTCCAACCCAATCATCCCCCTAAGTACCACACAATTATTCTCCTCAAATACACCTCATCACTAACATACCCATCATCCTGGGTGGTAATTTCAACGCCAAGGCGTCAGCCTGGCATGTCAATACCCCTAACACTGACATAGGGCTGGTACTACAAACCCAAAGGGATAATCTTTTCATCCTCAAGAATCTCCATCAACATACCCATATCCCACACCAAGCCCACTTCCTCTAGGTATCCTCAGACACCTTCTGATCCCCAAACCTCGCCCCCACAACATCCTGCAGAGTGGTCAAAACTCTTGGCTCTGACCACCTCCCGATCATCATCATTACCAAAACCAGAATCACCCCAGCTGGCCACAGACACACTCTAATTATAAGATAGCCAACTGAAGCAGAACAACACTGACACATTAAACAGTACACTCACCACAAACATCGACCCCACTGTGCACATTTTCAATACAATTATACAAAATTTTGACAAAAGTCACATCCCTAGAGGCAACAGAAAGAGACAACCCCAACGCGATACAGTGCAACAATCCACAACACCCCATACACAATACACCATACAACAAATACAAGAACTCAATTCTCAAATAAGCAATAATATATCAGAGTAGCAAGAAGAACGCAATGCTCAAATAAACAATAATACATCATAGTAGCAAACACTAAATTGGAATAATTATCTCGAAACACTTGCTCACGAAACGAACACCTGCAAATCCTACAAAACACTAAACAGCATCACATTCTCCAACAGCAAGACTACACAATCACACACTGCCATCACAACAGACACTACACCCTCAAAAAAACAACAAGCAAACACTCTAATCAACTGCTTTTCACCTATCAGTCATCTAAACCCCCTTCGCGACGACCAACGCGTCATCCAAAGCAAGAGACAGTTCCAACAGACCCAGATTTTGCACCCTCACATTCAACCAGACAGCACATCAACAGCAACCTTAAGCACTAATCAGCCTGTGGGCCAGACAACTTAAGCAACATATACATTAAGTTAGTGTTAAGTAAAGTAAGTTAAGTATTTTCAATTGCCTATTTCATTCCCTCTTTTTTTGTCATTGCATTTTATTTTTATACTGTATTACCATTTTCCCCTTTTTGAACTTGCATCTTGATGTGGCTAGCCGACCCTTTTGAATTATAAAATTTCCTTTGTACGTTTTCCTAAATCTTCAGGCAGTCAGGTATCTCGTTAGCCCAGCCTCGTCGTAACAACATTATAAATAAATATATATAAAAAGAGAGAGAGAGAGAGAGAGAGAGAGAGAGAGAGAGAGAGAATGTGTATATATACTCGTATATATATATATACCTACCTATCTATATCTTTAACTATCTATATCGATATCTATCCATATCTATATCTACCTATATCTATTACTATCTATATGTACTGTACATATCTATAATAGAGGTGTATCGGATATCCGCATCCGCATCTGCATCCTCAAAATATCCTCATTTTTAAGAAATCCGCATCCGCATCTGCATCCACATTTCCAATGCAAGTAGCATCCACATCCACATCCGCATCCGATCTGTATTTCTATATATATCGGTATCGCTATCTATCTCTATATCTACCTCTGTCTCTATATCTCTGTCTATTTCTATCTCTATATCTGTTTCTATCTGTCTCTATCTCTATCTATCTCTACTATCATCTATCTCTGTCTACCTCTATCTCTGTCTACCTCTATCTCTGTCTACCTCTATCTCTATCTATATCTCTATCTTTATCTATCTCTATCTTTATCTATATCTCTATCTGTCTCTAAATATCTATCTGTCTATCTCTATATCTATCTGTCTCTATCTCTATATCTATGTCTCTATCTCTATCTCTATATATCCATCTCTGTCCCTATCTCTATATCCATCTCTGTCTGTATCTCTATCCATCTCTGTCTCTGTCTCTGTCTCTGTCTCTAATATATACCGTAGTCACGTAGCTTTTGCTCTGGGCAGTGACACCGGCTGATCCCTAAAAGGGTGCGTGACAGAACCAACAAGAATTGGAATTTGGTGTCAAATGGTTTGAAATCCATTTGTTCCCCTTTCATTCAGGCTTCCTTACATCATACTACTCCACCACTCATAATTCGTATGTATCACCATGTATGTTAGAAATACAATATTCTAGAATGTATTTCTCTACTCTGGATTACGGTGAGGAGTCTAAAAATTCCACATTCCCTAAAACTTACATTTATTGTCACCAAAACACAATTTACCACAATGGAACATGATCCACCACACACATCGAATAATGTGCACCTTAAACATAAGCACAGCATATAAATATACACAGCTCTGCTTTATATGTGTAGTCATATAACAGTTTAACTCACAGGTACAGAAACATATAGGCGTAAAACCACAACCCTGCCCCGCCGACCACCGACCAACCCTCGTCACTTCCTCCCTCGTCCCAGTCCAAGGTAGTTCCGTTCCTTCCCTCCTCACTAGCTCCCTCTACAAAGCGGTTCAGAATTCGAATGAATCCGAACCCCCCAAGTCCTGGACCCTGAACACCTAACGTCACTGCAACAGTTTTCTATAGCATGGTCCAGTCGTACAGTTGCTGTTCCAAATGCATTCTGAGGTAGGGACTGGAGGTGGGAGTTGCGGGTTGCGAACAAGCAAGGGTAAATGGTTGGGTGAGCCGTGTCGTGTCTCTTTGCCAGCCACGTAACACTTTTTTAAAGAAAAAAAAGTATTAACCCCCTTTTTCTTCAACAAAAACCCATAGATATTATTATTTCATGGCACATCTATAATTATTATTCTTGTAGACACGAGTTATACATTACATCACCAGGAAACTGTGGCGTTTCTAGCATTCAGAAATTGGGGGGGGGGCCACTCTAGG